>JAMKCH010015256.1:0-48451 GCA_023653785.1 Ophioderma brevispina | reverse complement strand
GTGCACAAGTAACCCTAGCTGTAAAAAGGAGTCATCATGCCTTATTGAAAGAGAGTAGCAAGAAAGTCGACTGCCTGAACTTATCCCCTAAATGCAAGGTCCATTCTACCCTGCAATGCAACTGAAGACAGACTTAAACTCCTCATGGAAACAGTCAACGTTTTCCGCCTTCCGTGGCCTCAAGCTGTGCAACTAAAACCTTTAATTTTTTTTCTTGAAGACCTTCTTACAAATTTTTTTTTTTTTAGGGATTTACCAGAGCTTTTTTTAGTTAAGTTGAAACTGACATGGAAATGCACTGACATCCAACAAACCCTAAGAATAGGTTTGAGATTTAAGGATAGGTATTGGGATTAAGAAAGGGTTTTGAGATTAGGATGAGGATTTTTAAGATTAAGGATAGTTCAGAACAGATTTATACTTCTGTATCTTTCCTGACTATTTAACAATCATACTTGCCTAGTTAAAAGTACTTTTTTAGGGAACAATACATGAAGATAAAATTCAGTGTTCTTTGGGATTATATTAAACACTGGCAACAACCAGAAAAACACAGTTGGAACTGTTCGTTTTAGTATGCATCATTATCATGGAATTTTGTTTTGGTTTTAGTCACTGCTTAATTTCCATTTGAAAGTATTCCTGCTAACAGCAATGCAGTTTCTCTTGCACCTTGCTTTTCATATAACCATAGTAGGTCTTGTGTTGAGCAATTTTCTGTTAACTAGAAACAAACCAAACCTCTATAACATTGAAGAAGACCAACACCACAAATAAGGGGTCAAAGCCTGTATAGACTTTTTAACTATAATTAGATATTCTTTAAATCAACAAGCCATACTCGTAATTCTTCTTTTGTGAATCTGTGTGTCTGATTCCATGTTCATCACTGGGCACAACTTCAAAAGTTCCACCTTACCTTGAGAGATTTCGCAAGTTGTATCTATAATGGGCTTCTCCGCTTTTAAGTAGGCCGGTAACCTTTAGTGTATGAAAGGGTGGTGGAGTTATAATTCATCATAGCTTGATCTGATCTTGACAGTATGAGATAATTGCCTCTAAGGTAATCTGATACTTGACTAATAATGGATAACTGTCATAAATTCTGGCAATGCAGTTGACTACTTCTAAAATAAACATGTATTATTATTAGAAGTAAACAGACATTTAATGCATAAAACAAAGGGAACCATTTAACCAGACAAATGGATCCTTTCTAATATTTCAAAACCATGTTCCTTTTTTAGTTTATTACTCTTGTATTAGGTATAACTACACTATATTCCAGCTCATTATTTCTTGGACTTGACATGCATTAATGCATATTTTTGCTGAACTGTGTCCACATGTAAATCGGACTGTACAGTGTTTTGGCAGAAGGCGTGTAATCGCAACAAATCGAAGTAATTACGAGCCAGAGTGCAGGATTCTCTAATGAACTAGTGACAGTGAAATAGTGTTGTGATGTTACAAACAATCGTTTTAATACTGTGGACACCTGTTACGCGATTTACAATTTTCAAATGCCTCTCCTGCTATAATCGCTGCCCGAAATTTCTCGGCGATTGGGGTACGCGCAGCATGATGTGCGCCAACCCAGAAGCACAAATGAAATTGACAAGCGTTACAAAATTTGTAATTGGGTTTGAGAGGAGGCGTGCACCATAAACCACAACCACCACCCAGCGCGCTGACTTTGCTAATACCTTGCATGCATTTTCGGCTGCCTGAGAAATTCTGACAGCGATTATAACATCTTATTTCCATAAATTTTTAAACAGGCACATTAGGCCACAAACACCTTACCTTGACAAATCTCGCGCAAGTTGAATGTATAATGTGATTTGGCTGGTGTTGGCAACATATTAGCACACATCTTGAAGTAGATGGCAATGGATGCCAACACCAGTGGCTTCATGAGTTCTTTGACGTCCGGCAAGAAGTCGTGATCCCTCCAGTGAACCGTCCCAGCTGAATCCTGATAGAATGGGCGCAAGGAACGCACTGAAGGCTGCGGTAGGGCTAACATGCTGAAGACGTAGAAAGAAGAAAGATAGCAAACGCATAAAATGTGAGCAAACACAATAAATTGTTTTGACAAAATCTAGAGTAACCATAAGTCATTTCTATTTGGGAAAATGACACCAGACTTTAGTGTCCATCATAACTTGTTGAAGCAAGATATGCACATGTCTTTATATAGCAATTAGATGCAGACAATGTCTGTGTTGACCAATCACAGACTTGTGTGGATGAAATGAGGAATCGCCACTTTGCGTGTCATTTTCACTCTCAAAATCACTGCATGTCCATAATCCGAATCATCCATGACTTCTTCAGAATTCACGTCAAGTATCTCCAATGCAATTCATCCGCATCCATCAGATTTCTATCCATTTTGAACAATTTTCTTGTCAATAATTCTGATAATTCTGATTCTGGTAGTAGCTCATGTTTAGTCCAAGCAAGATAACTGAAAAACATGTCACCTGAAAAACTAACACCACTCCCTAAATATTTAAAAGAAATGATTTAATCCTCTGTCATAGTTGTTTACTTCAGAGTAACAATCTAGGATCTTACCAGAAATGTTTGAGTAGCCTGGATCTGACACAATTACGTCCACCTCCAAGAGGAGCACAGGCTGCTACTAACGTCACATCTAAAATATTCTGCAAAAATAAACAAGAGTAACACAATCCTAACAACTTCACATTATCTAAATTGATAATTGACAAATTTGAGCATGTACAGTTCAACTGAGCCCCAACTACTCATGATGCACATCATTCCATGTACATCACATCTTGTACCATTGAGTATACACAATGAAAATTGTGTACAATCACCACTGATGATGTGCATGTTTTTTTTCTATACATCATCTGGTACCGGCCAATTTGACCATTTACAGTCAACCAAAAGCAGGGAGAGCCTTGATCCTACAATACTGATAAATAAGATAAATTAAACATCTCATCACTGTTACAGCACTTGTACTTCTTGCTTCCAAACTGTTACCAACATAAGGCCAAGAAAATTTGTTTGTTTGCCCTAACCCAACCAACCCTACTTCCATTATCAGAATCATGAGGCCTCTCCCTGCTTATGAGAGATGCAAATGGTGAGTGAGTACAAGCTCAACAAATAGTGCTAATCTAAGTGGTAAAACAACAGTCAAATAGTACCAATACACTATATACTGTAAACATGGAGATTTTGCTGATTTAATTTTTGCAAATTTCGCGAATAGGAATTCATCCACACAAACACCACCTTGCGAAAATGGTTATATATTGTTTATATGTTGTATATATTGAAAGTAAGCACTATGATGGTCAATTGCAAATTTAGCACAACATGAAAATGTCCTTGTTCCATTTGTGAAAAATTCTGCTCGTGAAAATATCCCCGTTTACATGGATGGATAATATCTGAATAGAGAATATCCATTTTTCTATCACATCATGCCTTATGCTGGCAAACTTGCTTGTACCATGGTCAAAGGTCAAATGTGTCAATCACAACAGGGTATACACACTTTAAGAGAGTGGCGTGGTCTAATGGTTAGGGAGCTTGCCTTTGGACCCAAGGATCCCGGGTTCAAATCTCGGTGGGGCTACTTGCTGAATTTATTCTAGGTACTCAATTCTGGATTTAATTTGTATAAGTGATATTGGTGAACTCAGAATTACCACTCTCTTCATGGTTCATTTGATATGGGCAATGGAACCATGAAAGCTCTCACTTCCCATTCGGTGTGTATTTGTGTTTGTTTGGATGTTGCAAAAACATGGCGCTTGATTAAGCTGCTGCCTTGAAGTTGCATTGTTTCTGTTTGATTAGTTTGTTATATGTCTCTGGGAATTTAGCCTACGGGCTACGATACGAGATTAAATAAACCAGTTATTATTATTAACTGAGAGTGAACAAATTTGTTCATTGGTGTTCATTTTACTCACCTTCCATGTGAGTCTGGTGGGATCATAGAACCCTCCTAACTCTAGGAACTGTCGCAGAACCACCAGTGGTGGCTGGGCTCCCTACGCGTCTGGAGCTGGTAGATTAAAGTCATCTACAAATACCAAACCTGTGGAGTAAATGCACAATATGTAAAAACATTTCTAAATTTCCATTAGGCTCTGTTAACATGCAAATATTGACAATGTACAAAAGTAATTGTCTTCTTAAATGTTGTCATCCTTAAAGAATATTAAAACCCTTTCCCTGGACCCGTGCTAGGCAAATTCACAGGGCCTCACACAAGCCAGGACGTTAGGGGATAAAAAGGGCAAATTACTGACCTCGGAGGCACACATGTGCGCAGGATGAGCTGATTCGGTTTGCAGTTCATTGAAAAACGGCCTCGAAGCGAACATTCTGGCTAGAAATCTAGGGCAGGATGCGGTCAGAATTGCTATGTCTCGCTGTTTTAATAATGGTTCACTTCACTGTGCTAAAACAATGGAACCGCTTTAGTGAAACGGGCTCGAATTAGCCCAAAGTCCGGGAACGTGTTAATAAATCCTCACCTGATATGGAACTGTTCATAACTCGCACAGTGTATGTCATTTAGCACCGGTATATAGAAGGGTAACCAAGTTTAATATGTCACAGTACAAATGTATAGACATGGGTGGTATAGCAACACTTTGGTCATAATGATGGGTAGCAAATCTGTGTCATTTGGTATAATTTGGATGTTGGTTCAAACTCTGGCCCCACATCCCACCAAATAAACAAATGTTGAACCCACCCGAATCAAACTACAAAACATTACAAACAGCCAACAACTGACGCTTCTTCCCTCTTGGTCCCACTAGAGTGTCCTTGCCTCTCTTATAGCTTTTTTCAATCTGTGTCCTGACTCCCTATCGGAGTGGTCTTGGCACCTAAGCTGTAGAGTAGTGCCTATCAGACCACCGGATGCTTGCGTACCTGTCCTGTTATAAAGTTCAGTTCTAAGAGCCATAGCACCTGAAAATAAAATAAACCAACCTAGTTATTCTGACTGGATGAATAGTTTGATTTTTCTTTCTTTTATCAGAGTAGTGTATTGACATAAATCTGTTTGATACTGATCACTGACTGCAACCCTCATCAAATCGTTTTTCCTTGGGGTCGGTATGCTTTGTTCACCTCGGGTTTTGTATTGACATCAGAGAAATCTACGCATAGTGCAACCTATGAAGCGCAGGAACGTCAAAGTTGCATAAAAACACCTAAAACATGCATTGACTTCACCACTCACTACCGCACTTGAAGTGACACAAAGTATAGTGATGTGTTTATGGCTTTCTTCACAATCGATAAGAATATCATGAAGGTTGACCAATAACTGATATATCTTTTTTAAAAATGCTTACAATGCAGAACCATTTGCTATAATTTAATATATAAAACTCGGTAGGGGTGGGGGTGAACAAATATTAGAGTCATGGCAATTGCAGGTTTTAGGCTAGAAAATGACTGTAGCATACATAGAGACAAAAATTTTACTCTTTAAAATGATGTATAAATTTGGCTAAGTTAATTGTGTTTGTTTTTCAAATATCTAATTAGGTGAATTTACACGTCTATTCGGTTTAGCTTTCTAAAATGCCCACTTGCAATAGGTCACCTACACAATACATCATATAACGTGGGACATTAGCACTGCAGAAACACGTTACAGAGTCACCAAAGATCTTATCTATGACATTGTCATTGCAATATAGTACTACCCAGTCCAGTTTCATGTCGAAGCATCTACTTCGAGACTTGCAACAGAGTACCTTTAAATATTAACTGCCAACTTAACCATTCATCCTCATCACCCATAGTGGTTGATGTACTGGCAGCAATCTTGGTCGAATATAGTTCCTCTCTCTGAGTAGTTGAAGACATCCCCAGTATGGTGTTATGTTGTGTGCTGCTCCCTTGGGCTTGGTCAGTCTTTTCAGCATTGTGTGATACCAATGCAGACTTCCCGACACCAGATTCACCTGAGAGTAATAGTGCCATTGACAACGTTCAATGCAAACTTTACAAGACGTCATTTCCCAGATGTCTGTTACGTTATTACAAACATATGCCTCAGCACAGATGTGCTACTACACAACCCTAACCCCTGTTTTGCCTATGTGACCTGTGACAAACATGATGCTTATGGACCAGCAAGAGGCTGATAAGAAACGAATACCGGACAGTGTCCACTGTAGGACCATGTCCCGGCTCATCGTCTACCGCCTTCCTAGCCTTCTGCGATGTCAATCCCATCTGTTCACCAAGGACATTGGAGCCACCTTTCTCTATCAGGGACTTTGTGCTGGACACAAGCTCATCCCATACCACAATTGCCGGTCTCGATTCTTACAAAGTAGTGGGAAGACAGTGCGACTGCCTGATGGGAGTCGTATTCCTGCAAGGGAGAAAATACAGAGCTGGCATATAGCATAAATACATAGCGCACATAACACCATATTTTATCGGATTCCATCCGGCCTTCTGAAGTTAAAGACATACTCAGTTATTTTGATAGGAGAGCGCCCTCAATTTTCACAAAATCAATTTCTTTTTCATCTACAGCTTGCTTGGCATCTTAATAACAAATAACTCACTTGGTTTTGGCCAAAAGGTGTGGAATAGATCATTTCAAAATGAAGTTTATCGAACAAGATGACCCCAATAAGCATCTTAAAACAAAGTTTACCCAACATGATGACCCTGTTAAGTGTCTTAAAGGGTCATCACATGCACTTAACGCATATTTTGCCTTTGCATAATACGCATCACTGGCAAGCACTCACTGACAGGTCACTCGCATACATTGTATTTTGCTTTGAATGTTTCCGATATAGCCATTAAAGCGGCACTGGCACATTTTCACAAAATATGAAATTTCTTCAATTTGCCCTCAAATGATAGTCTAGGCCATTGGAAGAAGAGAGATATATTTTGCACATAAAAATAACATACCCCAAACAGATAGGGACATTGATATGAGGATAAAGACATCCAGGTAATTTGTAGGCCAACTTTTAAGTTTTCCATAACTTTAATCAACAAATGTGTATATTACATGAATATTTTTGACTCGTACTCACTGATATTAAAACCACAAAGGTTATAGACCGATCAAACAGTGTGCATAGCGTGGGAAACGTGCATACGGCGTGCATGTTCTTGTGTTAAACGCCATTTTCGTCGTCTGCTGAATTTCACGTCGCCGGCGACGTTAAATTATAAAACCGTTCTGTTTACCATAAGGAAGCTGATTTGGTCTTAATCATTTCGGGTGAGGGCTTTTGTATATAAAAGCCTTACAACCATGCAAAAATATTGATTTTGAAAATCTTGAGGGCGCACTATTTTTCAAATGTGCCAGTGTCTCTTTAATATAATAAAAGGTCAGTGGCAAGCTCTTATTCTATGGCCTACCAACAGTGTATGACATGACCAGTAGGCATACAACTGGGCTGTAAAAAAAATTCCCCATTAATATGCCTTCGTTGACTTTGTAGGTAAGGAATGTTTCCATTTTGAATAAAGGTGCATATTTATTTGCTGTAATAATTATGAATCTTCAATCTTTGCAGAGGTGTCTAAATGACTCTCAAATGTATTGTTTTCCACCAGCAAGCCTGGAGGAGCTGAACCATAAGACTACACACAGAGTAGAAGAGGATTACACAATCAGACATCCAGGCCAGCATGAAATCTCATAGAGATTGCATTGAGAAAACAGATGTCATTCATGCTACTAAGTTAAGTATATAATTAATAAGGCCTACTACATAGTCTCATAATTCCAGTCAGGTCAGGTTTCCATTGAGGGCCTGCTTCTGGTATCCTGGTAACCAGTACTACCTGTCCCAGGGGCGGGTTGTCAGCAGCTAAACCGTCACCCCCATTGGGGTTCTAAGGAAATCTGATGAGGAGGGTAGCTGGTTACCCTGGTAGAATGAAAAAGAAGATCTACCTTCAAGGGCAGCCATCCAGCACATCCAGCACATGCTGCCTTGCATGGTGGGCGTGGTTACCCAAAGGCTAGGCCCACCACACAGCTGTTTGAATTGAAACCAGAATAAAACAAAATATATCACCGGCGACACACTTTTGACCACTAATTTGGATTGTTTGTACCACTGACTTCCCTCTTGTGTAAATTTTACAAAATTTCATTGTGGGCAAATATGATTTTTCTTTAAAATCTAGTTTAACACGTCTTTCTATGGAGAATGGGCATATAGAGGGCGCTATAACATACAAATCATGACCTTTGTAGGCCTGTTAGTAGGGTTATAAATCAGAATCCCATTCTAGAAGTTTGGGGAAGAAGGTTTGAAGATGGTTTTCTATAGTTTGAAGGGTGCTGAATCAGAAATTTTGGGTCCAACCTCTGGGAAATGTGGGGAACTTTGTAAAATAAGGGGGTAAAATTTGTACAGAGGTAAATTTGAAATCAAGTCAAATCATGTTTAAATGTACACCAATGTATTTGTCTCACTATAAGGATTAAAAAAAGGTATAGTTTGTCCAGGTTCCGACCTTTAGTTAAACAGGTACAGCCCTATTAAGGTTCAAGGTCATCCTGGGGGGACACCATACCCAGTGCTCCGATTTCGTTGAAACTGGTGTCAAATTGCTCGTCTTGCCTTATATTACAATGTCTGGCATTTGGTTTCGTAATTCATGGGCAAAATGTAACATAAAATGCTTGGTTTTGAAAAATCATCTTCTTTCAATTCCTTGAATTGAAAGGGAATTAACTGCAGATAACAATACCATTCCTACTAATAGTAGCTGAAGCAAGTAGAAACAAGCACATATCAAGCACATATCAAGCCAAAGCAAGCTGAAGCAAGCTATAAAATAACCAAGCACTTGAACAACAATAGAACCTCTTGAGTGCACTCAAGGGAAGTACTTGGCTTTTAAGTGCTTGTTTATCAAGTGGTTTTGCTTGTTTTCTTTTTTGTTTGCTTTGCTTTGGAATGTTATAGCTTGGTTCTGGTTTGATTTTAGCCTGTCTTGGAGTAGATTTTATTGTCAGTTAATGCTAATTCCCCTTTCAACCAGAGGATTAGAGGACAAGACATTTTTTTCAAAAGCAAGCATATTATGTTAGCAGGGGTCACCAAAACTTGACCTCAATAGTAGAGTGGAAATTTGGCCAAAACGTGTCGGGCACCGCTACCGGAGGTAATACTCATCACAACATATATCACTGTAAAGCTCTTGTCATGCTGCATCTGAAAATGATGGTTGTGAAATTTGTAACATGTGTGGAGGTCAACTAGGGGTCATTTAGAGGTCATCCAGAGGTCATCTGAGGTCAAATTTATGGAAAAACACTATATTCATCCTTGAACTATGACTAAAATCATTGATTTTGTCAAAATTTGGTATCATGTGAAAGAGAATAAATTTTTCTATCATATGAAACCAATTTTTAGGAGATAATGCAAAATGGATTTAAAATTTTGGGCAAAAAAGGGCATTTTTTGTCATTTTTTGGCTCATTTTTGGGCAAAATTTGAATTTTGAAGATTGCGTTTTTACTCATCATGATAATTTGCTCTTTGGGGAGTTAACCGGTATTTTCCCAAAAACTGCCCCCATATACTGTCCATATAGCATAAAAATTTCATAGGAATACACAAGCACATTCTAAAGTTATTAAATGACACTCAATGTATTTGTCTCTATAAGGATTTAAAAAGAGGTTATATTTTGTACAGGTTCCGACCTTTAGTTTAAACAGGTCAGACCTATTAAGGTTCAAGGTTCAATTACTGGGGGGAACCATACCCAGTGCTAAGGATTTCGTTGAAACTGTGTTTGTCAAATTGTTCGTCTGCCTGTATATTACAAGTTTGGCATTGGGTTTCGTAATTCATGGGCCAAAATGTAAACAAAAATGATTGGTTTTGAAAAATCATCTTCTTTCAATTCCTTGAATTGAAGGGGGATTAAACTGCAGATAACAATACCATTCCTACTAATAGTAGCTGAAGCAAGCAGAAAACAAGCACATATCAAGCACATAATCAGCCAACAGCAACGCTGAAGCACAGTATTAAAATAGACCAAGCTGAAACAACAAAGAACCTCTTGCGTGCACTCAAGTGAAGTACTGGCTGTTAAGTGTTGTTATCAAGTGGTTTTTGCTTGTTTGTGTCTTTTTTTTTTTTTTTTGTTGCTTTGCGTTTTGGAATGTTATAGCTTTGTGGTTGATTTTAGCCCTGTCTTGGAGTATGATCTGTATTGTCAGTTAATGCTAATTCCCCTTTCAACAAGAGGATTGAGGAACAAGACCATTTTTTCAAAAAGCAAGCAATGATGTTAGCATGGGTCACCAAAAAACTTTGGACCTCAATAGGAGAGTGGAAGGAAATTTTCAAAAGAGGTTCGATATAGATTAGAGAGGCAAAACGGTAAGTAATCTTTAGAAATGCACCGTCTCGCATGTTTTGCCGACCCCAAAAAGAAAAACTGAGAGTAACAACAATCGACAAGAAATGGCGTGCCTCGCTTCTTCCCACCATACGGTGGGTTGTGCCGCTTTGCATTATACACTAATCGGTAAGTGATACCAAATTAATGATGTGTTAGGAGGTGGCCAGGTGTAATTCATAGTGTAACCTGGAATTCAGTTGTTCTTCAGAGATAATCTTTTTTCTCATAATGCAATGCGCGCTAGGTGTGAAAGATGTATTATTGAGGGCGTTTATTCCAATCAAGAAGAATGGATGTGTCATTTCATTCGTTTGTGTGGCCATGGGTAGGACAAAATTTAACCACCCAATGCACCCAACATCCAACAACTGATATTTTGGGCGGATGTTTGTTATCCAAATTGACATTATGGTGTATACAAAGCACCCACAAAAAAACTAATATTCAGTGAAAATCAAAAATGTCCAGGCCCCGCACGGGACGATGGGTTTTGAATGGGTTTTTCACCCCCTTGGGATAAAATTTGGAAAAAAACGTGGGGCGTTGTCGGGCACCCCTTACCGGAGGTAATACTCACCACAACATATCTCACTGTAAAGCTCTCGTTCATGATGCCATCTGAAAATGATTGGTTGTGAAATTTTGTAACAATGCTGTGAGGTCAAACTAGGGAGTCATGTAGAGGTCATTTGAGGTCAAAATTTATGGAAAAAAAACACTATATTATTCCCCGTTGACTATGACTAAAATCCTGATTTTGTCAAATTTTGGTATCATGTGAAGAGAATAATTTTTCTATCATGTGAAACCAATTTTGGGAGATAAAGCAATGGATTTCAATTTTTGGACAAAAACGGCATTATTTGTTTTTGATTTGCTCATTTTTTGGGCAAAATTGATTTTGAAGATTTACTTTTTTACTCATCATGATAACTTGCTCTTTGGGGAGTTTACTGGTATTTTCCCAAAACTGACCCCTACAATTTGTCCAAACAGCAAAAATTTTTCGTAAGGAATACACAAGCACTTCTAAGTTATTCTGGTTGACAAAAGTCAATGACCTCTAAATCCAAGAAACTGCCCTTGTTTTCAGGTTCAGGGTTCAGATTATGAGCCTACCATGTACATAAATCTGCATCATTCTTTTCGAATTTGGTATCATCTTATAGATAAACATGTTCTATCATGTGAAATCAAGTTCAAGGGCGTATACAGAAGGATTTTTTCAATTTTGGGCAAAACTGGCATTTTTTTTTTTTTTTTTAATATTTTTAATGTTTTTCATTTTGAATTTTGAAGAGTATGTTTATACTCATATGATAATTGCTCATTTGGGGAGTTACTGTATTTCCCAATAACGACCACTGCCCCCATATCCTGTCCATAAAGCATAAAAATTTCATAGGAATACACAAAACACATTTAGTTTATCTGATGTCAAAGGTCAAATGACCTTTAATCCAACTTTTTCAGGTCAGGGTTCAGATTAGAGGCCTACCATTTACATTTATGCATCATTCTTGTCGAATTAGGTATCATATTACAGAGAATACATTTTGCGATCATTTGAAACAATTCCAATGGGATTATTTCAAATAGTTTCAATTTTGGGCAAAAAGGGCTTTTTTTGTCAATTTTTGTGCTCATTTTTGTTGGGTAAAATTTACATTTTGAAGAATACTTATGTACACATCAATGATCTCTGCGCTTGGGGGGAGTTTTCAATGTCTTTCTCACAAATATTTTCCCCAAAGAGTGTGCATATATCATGGCAATTTCGTTAGGATAAGACTGACAAATTTTGAGGTTATTCTGTGTCAAAGGTCATTGACCTTTAAATCTAGAAAAATTGCACTTTTTCAAGTCCCGGGGTCAGATAAGGAGGCCTACCATTTACATTTATGCATCATTCTTGTCGATTTAGGTTTCATATTAAAGAGAATGCATTTTCTATCATGTGTAATCAATTGAGGGAATTATGCATATGGTTTTCATCAATTTTTTATTTTTTTTATTTTTTGCTTTTTTTTTTTAAGATACGTTTTTTACTCCTCATGATACTATTACCCTTTGAGGAGATCAAATGTATTTCCAAAATGGTGTTTGCAATAATAGAGGTATATCATGGAAATTTTCATAGGATTACAAGGACACATTTAAAGTTGATTCTGTGTCAAAGGTTATTGACCTTTAACGGTGCAACAAGAGATTTTGAGACACCCAAATATTGTGTCATAATCTTAACTTTCATATGCATTAGAACACTAAAAGTAGTTTCTTCTTACCTTGTATTTTGGCTACAAGAAATGGCTTAAAAAAGAATAAAAGGTGATTTTGATTTGCTTATTTGTCATTAAAATCATAGGCTGAATTTTCGTATAATTTGCTCCTATACAATTAAGAAATGCACAATTTTTGTGCCAAAGAAACATTTTTTCCGCTTAATCCTTTCATATGGGTATATTTTGATGGAATAACTTTTGCATCAATGCAAAAATCATAATTTTCAATATTTTCGGACACCTGATATGTGAAATCTCTCGTTGCGCAACCTTTAAATCTTGAAAAATCGCCTTTTTTCAGTCTATCATTTAGCTATCATTTGATACCAATTTTAGAGGGCTAAATGCATTTTTGGTCTATTTGTTGTTCAATTTCATTTTTGAACAAAATGGATTTTGACGATTAAACAAACAACTTTACTCATTATTAAACAATACTAGCATTTTTTTTTGAAGAGCGCCCCAATTGTTTCAAATAATTTTTGAGATTTTAACATGGTTTGCATTGGTAACTGGCTAGTAAACTATACCTGTGAATGGTTAACTCGAAAATGTGTCCTCCAACGTAAGGAATTTTGTATGTTAAGAAATAATTAATATCGAGATCTCCGATACTAATTCAACGGCTGATGGAAGGACTTCCAATATAAATAGCCGGAAAATAGCTCGCCATGTACGTGTTTACCCTCATCCATTAAGTTTGTTTTATTGGTTCAGGCAAGTCAAATTTAGAGGTTTTTCTTGAGGTGCACTATTTCACAGCATGGAGCCATAACTTACAATTTCCAGCTCTGTTCCATTAAGTACCATCTGGGATCCCAATTCTAATTTACAAAATCGCCTTGTTTTCTGATAAATACACATACACATGTGGCAAAAAATATCAAATTTTGAAAATTGGGGCGCTCTTTCAAAAATGTGCTGTTATTGCTTTATATATTTGTTCTTAGGGAGTTTAACGGTATTTTCCCCCAATTTTCCCCACGATAGTGGCATATCACCAAAATTTAACACATAGAATCGTGTTTTTTAAGTATTTTGTGTCAAAAGTCATTGACCTTTAACCCAAGAAAACCCTATTTTTTCATGCAGGGATCAATATCTTTCTTGTTAAATAGGTTTTTAGATTTTTAAAAATAAAATTATCCATATCTAAACCAATTTTGAGGAGTTTGAAATTGCTTTTTGATTTGGATATAAAAGGGCATTTTTGCCCATTTTGGGAAAATTAGAAGAAAAACCATTTTTTGTACCAAACAAAGTTGCAAGCGAATATATATTGGGTCCTCAAAATGTGGCATCAATGAAAGGAAATAACATGGCTATCATGTGATACCAAATTTAAGGTTAATTTCAATTTGTTATTTTTTTAAGGCAAAACAGGTAAAGTTTATGTTTATTTTGGGCCCCATAATAGTGTGTGCGGCTTAGGTTATCATCCCAATGTACATGACTACTTGTATGTGTGCTTAATCTGTCATGACCAGGGTCTATTACCAACTAAGGGCAACTTTGAACTTGATATCCACTTAACCAACAACATGGCAAATACCCAATAAGCTTGTGAGTGTGGTACACTGGGGTGGTACACCATGATGACTCGTTGTTGTTTGTATAATTTTTGGTGTCCAATATCGGCATGCTAATGAAAACTAATTGGCTAAATTTTATATGACCTAAAACATGTTTAGGGACACAACCTAATTAAAAACCACTAATTCTTTGGGTGAGCTAATTAAGTGTGGGGCATTTCGGATTGGGATGGATTGGCAGACTGTCCTAGGGTAAAGGAGCGTTAAGGTAGGTTGGGGGAGTTGGGTGAGATTGGGAGGGTGGAGAGTTTGGAGTCGGGGAGTTGAAGTTGCATGTAGATGAGTTGGGTGGGGATTTGGGTGGGGTTGAGTGGGGAATTGAAGGCGGAGTTGGGTGGGAAGTCTAGGAGTTACGGTGGGCAGTTATGGGTTGTGTGTGTTAGAAACGGGTAGTCACGTAGGAGTTGGGGTGGGAGAGTAGTGGCAGAGAGAGTTGGGGGGTTGGGAGCTGGGGTGGTAAGTTGGGATGGGGAGTTAGGAGTGTGGAAGCTAGAGTAGGTTGTTGTGGGATAGTTTTTTTGGTGTTGGGGTAGTAGAGATTTGAATTGGACTGGTAGAGGTTGTGGTGGGGGAGGGTGGAGGTTCAGGGGGAGCAGTTAGGGTAAGGGCACTTGGAAAGTCAAGTGGATTGGCAGATTTATTGTTTGGGTGAGGTAGATAGAGGGGGTTTGGTGGGAGAGCAGGGTGGGGAGTAGGAGGGGCATGGGATAGAGAAAACCAAATAAGACCAGAATACTCACTGATGCCTCAGCGTTTTTATGCTTAAGTAGATTTAAATTGTTGGAAATGGTAGAAGGAATGAGGTCGATGCTCTTAAACATGCTACTTAATAATTTGAATATTTACAGATGACAGGCATTATCCATTATCGATCATGGTATTATCCTACCTCCCTGTTCCTAAGTGGAGGTATTGGCGTAACTTCAACCAAACCTTAAAAACACATAACTCAGAAACCAAAACTCAGTTACAAATTTCTGATGAGCGACAGTCTCAGACATGAGGGTCACCTGTTTCTATACTTTAAGGTGAAGAAGAATTTTTCCAGAAGAAATAATCCCACCAGGGGAATCATTCTTCCAATGCCAAAGCGGAGAATGATATGGATGTTTAATGAGAGAAAATAGAGATGTGAACGACACATAGGTCAAAGTAAATTACAAATTACAAGAGGTCATTCTCCACCTGAAGAAGCGTACTAATGATTTAGTGTTAACGCAACGGCTGAATCCCTGAGTGTCATTATGACTTATTCCTATAAGCCACATCTTTTCTGACACTGGCATACTTTTAAAATAGGAACAGCGGGTCGAATACCCAATATAGGTCGTCTGATTATGTGGTTAAAGACTAGTGACCCTGAATGACCTTTGATCTCACATATGACCCTCATATATGACCTATTACCTTACTAGACCCCATGTCTCACTGTATAAAAGCATACCAAATATGAACTATATCCTCAATGCCTAAAACCTAGACATTTAAAACCAAAGTGTTACTCACATTGCACGAGATATAATGCACGCCTATTGAAACCCCCTGAATGATCTTTGACCTCATATTGACCCCACTAAGAACCCCTTGCCCTCCATATATTAGCATACAAGTATGACCTTGATCCGTCCACTGCTCTAAAATGCTACATTTTAACCAAAATTGTAATACCACTGCACAGTATAATGGCCCAATGACCTTCCTGAATGACCTTTGACCTCCTTATCTATGAAACCCCACATAAGACCCTTGCCCTCCATGTATAGGCATACCAAGTATGAACTTGATCCATCATGTACTGCACTAAAATGCTAGACAACATTTTACCACACGTGTCACCACATGCACAATATATGGCCCTACGTGATCCCTGAATGCCCTTTGACCTCACCCTGACCCACATAAGATCCCTTGCCTCAATGTATAAAAGCATACAAGTATTTAACTTAATCGGTCACTGCACTAAAATGCTAATTTTAACCAAACCGGGTATACCACATGCACAAGATATGACCCTAAGTGACCCTAAATATCTTTGACCTCCTCTTATGAACCCAACCTAAGACCTCTTGTCTCAATGTATTAAGCATACCAAGCATGACCTTGATCCATCACGCACTAAATGCTAGCAATTTAATTAATGTATAGATCCACATGCACAAGACGACCCTAAGTGACCCACCCTGAATGACCTTTTGACTTCCTCATCTGTTACCCCACCTAAGACCCTTGTCTCAATGTTTATGCATACCAAGTATGAACTTGATTCCATCACTGCACTAACACTAGGCACAACATTTTAACCAAATGTACTCCAAAAGTTTGACACACGCACCGACTGACGACAGACACACACACGCCACATGCTGGTGCCATAGGTAATTTTTTTTTTTTTTTTCCTGTCCTAGCGGACGCCTTAAAAATAGTGTGCCCTCACGATTTTCAAAGTTGAATATTTTTGCATACATTAGACCTCACCTGAAAGGAATTAAGCCCCAAATCAGAACCACTTATGGGGAAACAGAACAAATTTAATGACTCCGGAAGTCATGTTTTTCTTCAGCACACGACGAAATGTGTTTAACACGGAAACACTCGCCGAAGTGATCCCACAGCATCCACCCTGTTTGGACGGTCCTGTGACCTTTGTTGGTGTTTAATACCATGAGTATACGAGTCTGTGATATTCATTTATGGTCACATTTGGTTGATTTAAGTTACGGCAAACTTAAAAGTTAGCCTACAAATTAAACCTGGATGTCTTGAATTAAGCCCTAACACCTACCAACACCAATGAAACTCAATGAGCCGAGGCTAGAAAATGCACTAAGTCCAAAAAGATGCGATGACGTCATCGCACCAACACACCTATGGGCACGACCTCGCTGGCCAGGTCAGCGTACTTCCCCCCCGTGGCTTGCATCCCTGGCAGGAATGGTGGGCGGAGGCCCCGGGTTCGAATCCCTCCACGGATGTCCAATCTTCTTCACTTTATCTAATCCCTTTACCCTTTACCACCTCCTTCCCTTCCTCTCTGGAGATCGGCTAAACCTAAAAGCAGTTAGGGTTAGCCTCTTATTAATGTTTGGGTATGTTTTTTATGTTCCCAATGGCCTGACGATCTTTGCGACAAATTAAAAAGATTTCATGAAAATGTGCCAGTTGCCCGCGTTTAAAGCTGCATCTACTCCCACTTTCATTTGATTACCTCCGATGATTCCTAGATTGCCCTCTTTCTGAACACCTCAAAATACAACCCTCTGCCAGGCTCATTCTAAATCAAACAATGAACCCTCAAAAAAAATGACTCATAGAATATCAACAAATACCCATCTTCTTATCATTAATCACTACATATTCTCCTTAGGTCAGTTTGAGGAACTGATATCCATCTATTTATGTGAAAAAATACATGTGAGGCATTTTTCAAGAATGACAATAAATGAAATCAAATTGAATATCTTGTCCTTGAACACCTTATATGGGACCTTCAGTCACCTACTCTTCAGGATCATTTTGACAATCCCATCCATTTATTTTTTTTAAAAGCAGTTTTCAACAATGAACAACCGCATGATTTGCTATTGCTACTGAAGGCCATTTTAAAACTGGACACCAATCCATTTCTTTTGCAAAAGAAGGCATGTTCTAAAATAACCCCTTAAATACCCATTTCCTCCTTATCCATAGATGTCCCATATCATCAAGAACCCATTTTGAACATTGGTTTAATACCCGTTTTTTGGGGAATATTTTTTTTTTTAATTTTTATTACTTAAATGAACCCCAGAGAGTTTTTGACCTCTTACCTTCTCTTTGCAAGACTCATACCACTTTTTTTGCTTTGATGCAGCCAGTGCAAGACTCCTTGGTAGTACCACACGTGTATGAATGTATTTTTTTGGAATATGGAATAATAATTTAAAAGCATAAAGTTTCCAAACATTTCTGATTTTTCAAAAGTCACACAGGAAAGGGGGACTGCCCCGAATACTAAAGTGGGATGACAGAGAAGAAATAGGGACAAGACTTGGAAGAAAGTAGAGGAGAGGGGAATGACAAATTCAAATGGGACATGCCCCTGACCCCCCATACTCCAGACTTACAATGCTGTTACGACGGCCTGCAAAATGTGCAGCTTACGACATCAGTTTAAGTGACACATGTAATCTTCTCCTCACATAGAAATCTAATTTTTAATTATGTAATTTATGTTTTTTCATCTTAAATGTGCCCCTGACCACCTTTTTGTATTAGTTAACAGCTCAACTTCGCTCAAAAATGTCACTTGTGTACAGGTATTCGCATTGACCCCCTGCACATCTTTATCAAATGATATCGGATTCTCCCCCAATTAAACAAATTTCAATAAACCTCTCCAATTTTATCACATTTTGAATAGCCTATTTTTTTATCCATTTCCATGTGATACCACATTGAAGAACCAACGGTATTACCAACTTGTTTTGTCACACTAGCATTTTCTTCTTATCGTTTTAACCCCACTGGGGCAAAAATGCCACTTTTAATCTCAAAATCCAAACATTTTTCGAAATAACTTAACTCCTCAAAATTGATATCAAATGATGATTTTTTTTTTTAAATGTCTAATTCAACAAGAATAAAACACATTATACATATGCCTGAAAATTTGATCTCTGCCCTGAAAAAGCTGGTTTTTCTTGGATTTAAATGTGTGTTTACTATGAAATTTTCGTGATTTCTTAATGCACACTATTGGTGTTTTTTAGAAAGGGTTTTTTCCTAAAGGGCATAGTATCATAATGGATAATTTTTTCATCTTCAAATCAATGTTGTCCAAAAATGAGCAAACATGTGGGGGAATATTAAAAAAATGCTTTATGGACAGTATATGGGGCAGTTTTGGGAAAGTACCATTTAACTCCCCAAAGAACAAAGTAGCATGATGAAGTATAAACATAAATCTCAAATTCAAATTTTGTCCCCAAACATTAGCACAAAAATGACCAACAAATGCCCCTTTTTTGCCCTTATATTTGAAATCATTCTGTATAAGCCCTCCGAAGTTATTTCACATGATAGAAAAATGTTTATCTCTAATATGACACCTAATTCGACAAGGATGATGCATATATGTACATGGTAAGCCTCATAATCTGAACCCTGACCGGAAAAGGCAGTTTTCTTGGATTTAGAGGTCCATTGACCTTTGTCCAGAAATAACTTTTAGAATGTGCTTGTGTATTCCTATGAAATTCTTTATGTTATATGGACAGTTATATGGGGCAAAGGTTTCTGGGAAAATGCCGGTTAACTCCCCAAAGAGGAAATTTTCATGAGAAAAAGGTAATCTTCAAATGCAAATTTTGCCCAAATATGAGAAAAAAAAATTCAAAAAATGACCTTTTTGCCCAAAATTTGAAATCCATTTTGCATTATCCCCTCAAAATTGTTTCACATTATAGAAACATGTACGTAATCTCTAATATGACACCTAATTTAACAAGAATGATGCCTATATGTCATGGTAGGCCTATAATCTGAACCCCCCTGACCTAAAAAAGGCAGTTTTCCTTGGATGTAGAGGTCATTGACCTTTGTCACAGTAATAACTTTTAGAATGTTCTGTTGTATTCCTACGAAATTTTATGCTATATGGACATTCCACGTATGGGTCAGTTTTGGGAAAATACCGTTTAACAACTCCCCAAAAGACAAATTACTCTATGAGTAAAAATTAATCTTCAATTCAAATTTTGCCCAAAAGGAGCAAAAAATGAACAAACATGCCCTTTTTTGTCCAAAAATTTGAAATCCATTTTTGCATTATCTCTCAAAAAAATTGGTTTCACATGATAGAAAAATTTATTCTCTTCCATGATACCAAATTTGACAAAATTCACTGATTTTAGTCATAGTTCAAGGATGAATATAGTGTTTTTTTTTTTTCCATAAATTTGACCTCAGAATGACCTCTGGATGGACCTCTAAATGACCCCTAGTTGACCTCCACACTGTTATCAAATTTCACAACCATCATTTTCCAGATGCAGCATGACAAGGAGCTTTACAGTGATATATGTTGTGATGCGTATTACCTCCGGTAGGGTTACTCCTTAAATATGCCACTTTTTGCCCATTTTTCCACTCTACTAATTTTGAAACAAAAGAATTTTTTTTAAAGGGTACATCATTTTCTTTGTAGGAAGTCAATTATTTTCAATGTCAGTAAAGGGTGCACATCATGAGGATAAGGAAACATGTTACTAATGTTTGTCAATTATAATTTCGTAATAAAGGCTGTAGGTCTGTGAGACCGTTTTTTTAGTTTAATTGTTTTTGCCCTATCATCGCTATAACATGCCCGTTTGAAAGCATTTCTAACTCGCTCTTTTCGTTTGTCTAAATTCATATCTTGCTCATTAAATGTACCACATATACTTATGAGGGTTGAAATACATGCTGAGCTATTGTATTATTAGCGGTCGTTCGATACTCCCACCTAGTGGTTTTACTCCTCAAACACGCGTCAAAGGGGAAGTTGTTTCTGAAATATACTCAACGGTGTGGTGGCGCTTGTTTGAACTATAAATGAAATATATATACTTCCATTCCATAAACTTCATGGGCCAAAGGTGACCGTAAGACAGAAAATGTCTTACTCTTGTCGTAATTTAATGTGCTGAAATTCGTGGCTACCGCCGGACTCGAACCGACAACACGAGACTATCCAAAAGTAAAATCATAACGTCAAACGCTTAACCGCTCGGCCACGAAGGACGCTTATTGCTTTAGCGCAAATTGTTGATATGATAGTAAGGAAGCTGATGGTTCAGTAGTGATGTTTGAACAAAAGAATCCCGTTAAACGTCATTTTCTTTCTTTTACCAGAAAAATGAATTCTTTCTTTTTCTAACAGTATAGAAGCAATCCTTAGAGTAAAAATGTGTTTTTGTAAGAACTGCCGTTAGTTTGAAATGATTTCAGCATAAACTCTATCAGAATAAACAATAAAATACATGATTAGACCCTGGAGAACATATAGGTTTCAATTAAAACAAATAAACAAAAACAACACCAAAAATGCAGTTTTTACAAAACGAAATTTGAACATTGTAAAAAAAAAAAACAAACAAAACGGAGGGCTCTGCTTGTATAAGCCTGTATAAAGGTTTAGTGGTTACTCATAATGATGTATTCAAGTTCATTGGAGGAGCATTGGAGGAGCATTTACCAACAGACATAGGCATATTTATGTAAAGTAGCATCTGTGTATGGAATTGGTATTTCAAAGAATCTAGAAAACATTAAAATTTCAGTAGCTCTATTACTTCTAAAGTTTGGAATTAAATGGTATATTTGAATAGATACTGAAATACCAATGATCTGTGCATGTTTGCTTTAAACAGTAATTTTGAAGAAATAAGCTCAAACATGTGGGTAATTAATATTATATGAAGTAATTTTGAACTTTGTAAATCCAATAATAGAATTGAAAATAGGCCACACTTGGTCTGTTTCACCAGAAATCTATCATAATCAAATACAACTCTGTACTGTCTTGGGCATATTCATATTTGTGCGACAAGAGTTAATATTAGCTCAATATCATGGTATTGTGCGGGAGTTATGGCCAATTATCTGAGACACTTGAAAAACCATTTGGCTATCCTGATATCAACACAGTTGCCATTGAAAATCAACTTCAAGACATTCTTTATTGAAAATTCAAATAAAAATAGTTTTAAGTACTACTTTTTGTGATATAACATAAATTATGACTTTATAATGTCACAGTCTTGTTGTCTCAGAGGGCGAGGTGGCCGAGCGGTCTAAGGCGCTGAACCGTCGGCAGAGTGTAAGATCGACCGAGCGGCCCTGGTTCGAGCCCCGCGAGAGTTGGGTTTCTTGGTCATACTCAAATAGTTCCTATAAGGTCGGAAATTGCATAGTTGCGCAGCAGTGTGATTATGGAATTTCTCCTCGCTCCCACACATTGCGTAAAATGTGCAGGTGTATGCAATGGGTGTCCGGCGCCTCATGGTTCGGAGTCATGTAAAGCTGTTGGTCCCGTGTATCAGGGGAGTAATTCCTGAACACGAAAAAAATTACAGACCTTATCGAAAAGAGTAGGGGACCATCCCGGGTCTGTTACCTGCACACATTACTCTAGGTACCAGGGTCCCTTCCAACCCGCACTAGGCCAGCGTGGAAGGGTAGGCCGAAATCCAGCATGGAAACATGTTGAGGCTTTCGTCCAACAGTGGACAGACAAAAAGGCTGATGATGAGGTTTCAGCAGAAGGTAGAACCACAAAACACCCTCTTTCCATTATTGTTCTTTGTTCAACAATGGTATCTTCATTATGTTCCTTCCTGACATCTTGGAGGCAGTGGGGAATAGGGGAGGGGTAAATTGGCCCTCCACATTAGAGCGTTGTCCGCACATTTGTCCCCCCCAAGAGACTTGTGGTTGTTCCATTAGTTTCAGCAGTAAATTCCCAAAATTTACATGAATTTCATGATTATCGCCCCCTGAGAGTGAGTGCCCCATTTCCCCACATCATAATTTCTGGTGCTTTCACTATTTGAAAAATAACATATTGATTAGTTCAATGCATGATGATACATTCACTCTGATCTGTACAATATTCTTTTGTTTGAAAACGGTTTCATTCCACAATGATGCTACATGCCTTATACCTCTAGTTTCTTGCTTCAAGTGAAACTGGTCCAAGTGGTATTTTATCCTCTGTGTTCAATTGGCAATATCTCCAGTTAGGATCCATCAAATTAGATGGAATAAAAACGATAATTTAGCTTAGTAACTGGTCTAACAAATATATGCAAAATATCTGACAGAAATGCACAGTTTACATTTTTTATAATTTGTAGTTTGATTGTATAGGTTATTTTTGAACAGTCTGTAGTACTTGTCAGGAATACATGAAGAAATCAAGTAGAGTGTGATTTGTTTATTTATTTTTGACAAGAAATACTTTGCTTCAAAACATAACAATGAAATGTTACGCATTATTAATAAGAAACAATTTGGCAACATCTTAACAGACACTGTATTTTAATAAATTTGTATTGTATACACTTAAATCTTTGACAGCTGGCTTTTGGAATGTCACATATTATGGCTGCATACACGTTATTAAATACAAATGCAGATTTCTTAAATTCAGTTCCACTTGTTATGCAGAAATGCAGATAAATGTAATAATTTCAACCAACGCTTTTAAATGCCTTCTACCCAGGTGTATCAAAACCCGCAATATTTTGATGATGTAATAAAAAAGTATTCAAAGTTGACAGGGGAGGGTAGTGATTGGGGATAAATGTTGCCAGGGGAGGGAAAAATTGTCACAAACGAGAAAAGGGGAAACGGAAAAAAAATGACAGACTGAAAGGCTAGAAAAAGATTTGCCAAGACCTAAACTAATAGTCCCGGGAAATCTAGTGGTGCACCCTTAAACGTTTTTTGGTACACTTTCCGGTGGATAAACATAATATAACTTGCGAAGCGGTGAAGCCATAATGAAAAGGTGTCCCGATTCCCTGAAACTAGGACATACATTTTACAAGTACGTTCCATATCGTCTAATCACCTTCATATTTGGATTTTTTTACATTTTTTTATTTAGATTTTTAAATTTTATTTGTTTTATTTGAGTTGCTTGTGTTTGTGTTTTTGTTGCTTGTTTTTGTGTGCTTGTTTTTAATTTTAGTTTTTCCTTATTTGTTTTAACATGCAGGTGCCAAGTAAGTTCCAGCGCCTAACACAAATACTTAAAATACGAAATTAATATACAACATGGCATAGAGCATAATATGGAAAACTAACAAATCCAAAGTTAACAAAATTTTAAGCATCAGGAAATAAGTATATTTTCAGGAGCCGCTTTAAAACACTGGTGGAAAGTGCCTCAATAATGTTAAAAGGAAGCTTGTTCCAGAGTCTATAGGACCAATGACTTTGAATGAGTTGTCTCCTAATCTACGATTGGTACGAGGAATAACAAGCCGCGTAACATCAGAAGAAGATCGTAGCCTTCGTCTTGTAACATCAGAATTACTGTCCAACACAAATTTAGACCATCAGTAAGGTATGATGGAACCCGTCCTTGAAGAGACATAAACAAGAATTTGTATCTGATACGTTCCTTAACAGTAACAGTGAAGAGTGGTCAAAAGTTACAGCTTTATTTTGCAAGCGCTGGGGCCTTTTGAGACTATCTTTTTCATTGGCGCCGTTAATAGTTATGACTTGGCATAGTCAATGCGAAACAAGACCAAAATCGTACATTATGGTTGCAAGCATCAAAAGTGATAAAAATACGAATACGCCATAAATTACGAATATGGTAATTTACACTGTAATCTGATTGGACATACTCATGTTGGAATCAAACATAACCCAAAGGTTCTTTACACACAGATGCAGGAAAAGAGGTGTCACCCAGACACCTCTTTTCTTGATTCATTTGCAGCATGTTTTTTAAAATCTATGTGTTTATGTCAGATATTGAGCTTGAAAGTTTTTTAAGTGCATGCTCACAATTAAATGGAGTATTTGGATTAAACACACAGGAAAGATGAGTATCATCGGCATACGAGTGAAAGTTAACATCATGATTCCTAATAATGTCATCGACTGGATGAGTGTACATTATGAAACCTTGCGGGCCTAGAATGGAGCCCTGAGGAACAGAGTAGTTGTCAGTGAGATATGATATAAACCAGGTAAGAGTAGTGTCTGTGATACCAAACTGGTTTCAGAACAAAATATGTTAACAAAATATCATGGTCAATGGTATCGAAGACAGCACTCAAATCAAACAATACGAGCAAGACAGTCATATTAGCATCCAAGGCTTGAACGAGGTAATTTCTAATTTGAAGAAGGGCTTTGTCAGTGGAATGGTGAGTCATAGAAACTGCACATTTCCAGATTGCTCATGCTCATGCAACAATTAGACCCCCAATTTTGAGATGTTGTAGAGATTCCTAAAAATCATGTTAGAATTTAGTTTTTAAGGGGGGTTTGCATGGGAACCCATGAAATATCTAGACTATAGGTTTGCAGGTGATGTTGTAAACAATGTTTTCTAAGTTTTATAGAACAAACTTCTCTAAAATAAAATGAATACCAAAAACTCTGTTTTAGAGATGTCTGCTGTCCTTAGCTGCCTCCAATTGACAAGCAACTTGATTTTTTTTTATGTGCCTGGTCATTGTCATTACATACGGAATATTTCCGTTTTAATTCTCTCCAGGTTTGATTTACTACAATTGATAGCATTATACATATAAAAAACCTCTTTAAAAAAAAGGGGGAGCGCATTTTATTCTGAAACTATACTTGGGGGATCCCTTTTTAAAGTATTTGTTATTGGACAGCTTTAGTTCACAACAGTTTTTCAGAGTAGTTTTAACTATACTAGGTAGTATCAAGTAAACACATATTGCCAATAGTGTTACACTCTTAATATTCTATTACGTTTTAATAACACCTTTTCTACATTAAAAAACATCAATGTAATTGAGCAATTTAATAATATTTTGAATACTGAAATAAAATATTAAACAATATATTAATATTGCTAGTTTGTTAAAAATTGAATCCCTACAGCGATATTTTTCTCTCTCATTATAATCATGAATAAATTTTTCAAGAAAATGGTGGCAAAAGTGTTCTTTTAGCCAAGCACTCTTTTTGATAAACATGCAACTCGCTTCTATTGTCATTTTCACTTCTAATCATGGCAACATCGTCATTGCTACAAAAAACTGCAAAGACACAATTGGGTGGTTTCGCAGTGATTACCCGTTTTCAACACATGTCAGGAGTGTAATTGAGTTTGGGTTGAATCTCTTTTTTTTAAAAGGGAATAGAATATTATATTAATATTTTCACGAATTTATGCACGACATCTATATTGTATTTTTTGAAATAGAGTAGCACGCTTCAATCAAATATAAAAAGCATATTTCACAGCGCAATAGCACATATTTCTTGTGTATCTTACTGATATATATGTCATTTTCATGTGATAAAAATAATGTTATATTCCAGACCATTTTAGCATCATAACCTGGCGGTTTTCTTTCTACAGTATGTTTTTTCGCTAAAATACTTTTGGCAACTAACCTTGTTTTGGATACAGGGGCCACCATCTTGATTTAAATTTCAAGTACCATATCCATATGTAAAGAATGTATTTGAATGAAAACAATAAAATGTGAATTGTGCCATTGTTTTAAAATTGTTCTTAGAAGGAAGTTAACATTGCAGAAAGAGACCCGAAAGAGAAGTGATTCTTAAAGATGCTTATAAAAGAAGCCATTTTCACACAGTAATATTTTAATTGTATCATAGATTCAGTATAATTTAGTCGACATAATCTAGGGATGAAACACTTCAAACGAATAATACACTGATATAGAGTGCAAAGATTCCATTTGAAGCTGATTATTGTGCAATATTGAACCTCTGAAAATAATGTGTCTGCGGGTTTAACTCTGCAGTTACTAATAGGAAACCACAAAACCACGATTATTTTCTTTACAAATGACAAAATATAAAGTGGTGTCACATGGTAATGCAAAAACCATACATTTACAATGAACAAGTGACGTTTCTAACATTTCACATTTGTACGTGTATGGCCCGCCGCTTGCACTGTATTTTTAAAATTGGTACCGCCACCTGTTTAAACGAAGTTGCTTATATTTTTACAAAATTGTTTGTATGTTTGATATGTAATTATAGTAAACTAACATAATCCTCAACCTGGTTAAACGCAGCGTTTTAAAGTACCCATTTTTCATTGAGCCGTCATTCGTATCTTAGCCTTGCTAGAACCTTTCGAAATTGAGAACAATAGCTAAATGCAAGAATAAAATTTGCTTTTATTAGCACAACTGCAACATGAAATACCTGTATGACTGTGTTTAATTTCCTATACTGCAGAGCCATGTTATCAATAGAAAGAGTCTATGATGAACTGATGAATGATGATAATAATACAAAATGCCCGACCTGGTACAAATTTCATTGATGAGGTGTGCCTTTGTGTTGTATGTATAGATGTATTCTCATGTAATTGCACTCTCTATTATAATTACTTTGACAACTCGACATTTACGCTCAAAAATCAATAGTATTTGAAGTTACGGTTTTGATTACTTCTTATTTATTAGAAAAAGAGCGATTCCTATTTCGCAAGATGTAATGAAGTTTGCCACAATTACTTCCTGACGATTCAATTCAGTTTCTTGTCAGAGTATTCCTCATATACATCACGTAATTGGAAGATCCAAATACGTTACCGTAGGTCACAAGGCAAAATCATAATGAAATATCGTATACAGCTAACAAAGACAAGTAGCCCTAACTACGTCCAAACGCCTTAACGTCAACAGATGTAAGATTACACATGCATCACAATGGGGGCTTTATACACTTCCATGTTTGTCTTCATGTTTATCGTCCAGATTTTGGTACCAAGTCACGGGAAGATATTTACCCTGGGGCTATTATTTTCCTGGGACGGATGGTATCCTGTAGGCCAACACGGTGGGGCTGGTGGTGTTATTGTAGCAATAGATGAGATCAATTCCGAAAATGTTCGCTTCCCTACAATTCACTCACACGGACATCGTTTCAAATTCACATACGCTGATACTAAATGCGATAGTAGTGTCGGATTGCCATTTGTAGCAGAAATGGTCTTTGGGAAAGGTTTTCCAAAGGTGGACGCGTTCATTGGACCAGGATGCAGTGTCATTTGTGAACCTGGAGGCCTCATGGTTAAGAAATGGAACATACCCATGGTATCCTTTATATGCACAAGTACAAAATTATCCAACAAAAGCCTCTACCCGACATTTGCCAGAACTGTTGCGCCATCATACAAGAGTGGTCCATTTTTTGTGGAAATTATGAAGTCATATAACTACAAGCACGTAGCAATATTCTATAGTTCTGATCAAATTCAAGTTTTATCTGCTGTAGCTATAAAGGAAGAGTTCGAAAAAGAAGACATAGCAGTGACGCATTTCTACGTATTTGAACCAGGACCATTCGGCAGGGCACAAGAGTACAGAAAGCTTGAGGCAACTAAAGATGGAGCAAGAGGTAAGCTGTCCATCAGATAAAGTCAATTCTTATACTGTGATCACTATCTGTTGCTTGAGATTATGACAATCTGGGCAATTATATTGTGGAAATCGCATCTGTTTTTAAAAACCCCTTGCATTTAGTGTTTCTTTCCAACTCCTCCGTCGGATTCTCTAGTATCATCTCTATAGGAGATATAAATTACAATGAAATATGTCATGATTCTTGAATCAATAAATGCCACCTGGGTGCCAAAAATGTCAAAATGTGGCTATTTGTAGCACTTAATGAAGGATGAAATTTATTATAAATGATTTCATTCCAGCAATACAATAGTAAACATATTTGGTAAATACATTTTAATGATCATTAAATTTTAAAATGGCCGCCATTTTTGATATTTTTGACTAATAGTCGATGTTTTATGATATTATAAGAGTATATCTCAGAAGACATTCACAGAATATTAAACGAAATTACAGCAAGTAAACTTGCGTCACCCCCCTGGCAAAATGGCAGTCTGGAACATGACCTCAAATTACCTTTGACCTTGGTCTCTGACCTTGGAAATCATCCACATATGAAGGAACCATATTGCACCTTAATGTGAGGGTCTCGCAAGAAATTATATTGAGGCCATATGCAAGACAACTTAAAGGTGCTTGTTCCGATCGCTTTTGGGACCCCATGATTTAACCGGAAGTAGTATCAATTTTGATATCAGGTGAAAGGCCGTATTTTTCTCATTGTTGTCCTGAAAATTTCAGCTTTCAAATCCATTTCTTTCTCAAGATACAGATAAAAAAAACTACCGTTTTAATGGTTAACCATCAATATTAGCACGGTACTGAATAGGGCGTTGCACTATGCAATATCGCGTCTAGCATCAAAACCGCAAGTTTGTTTCCCACGGTACTTGATGGTCAGTGTGTACAAGTGTCAGGCTCTTATATTAAGTAGAGAACACGATAGACAAAAATCGGAACAAGTACCTTTATCCAATCATATCCATATACCTAAAACAGTCCAGAAGAAAGCGTATAAGTACGTATACGTACAAGTACGTACATACGTCATAATTTCCCACAATGCAATGCCACTTTTTAAAGAAATACAATACCAGGATTGGTCATTGCCATCGAGAGACCACATCGACAGTATGGAAGTGCTAAAACAGGCAACTATATAGAAGCAACCTCAATGTCTGCTGACAGCAACATCGAAGTCATAGCTCTGTCATTGTTTCATCGGCCTACATACATCATTAGATTTCGAGCACCCTAATTCAATCTCAGGAATTCCACCGAACCTCACTTCTTCATTGGTGATTTTAACAGGCGTAGTAGCCAATGGGGCTTCAATGAAACCAATAAAGTCGGACAAGCTGTCGAAAAATGATTAAACAGTCAATATCTACGTCTCCTTCACGACCTTCAATCTATCGCCATCATTTTAAAGTGCACATTGGAAGAGAGGGTATACAACCCTGATCTAGCTATTGTTAGCAAAAACATATCTAACCTGTATAGCAGATGTTCTGGATCAAGTTCCAGTAACTCAACATCGACCAATCGGTATACAAGTTAGCGCTGCAGTAGACCAACCAAAGTGCCTTTCAAGCGGTGCTCTAACTGTATGGAAGCAAACTGGCAAGGATTCACTGATGACCTGTACCAGAACGTGAAGATGATTTGCTCCAAAACCCATAGCTATGACAAATTGACCAGGTAGTGAACAAAACTGCCCGGAGATCATTACCCAGAGGCTTTAGGACGGAATATATACCAGGGCTTTCCAAGGAATGTTCTAAAGAATACCAAGAGTATACCGCCATGTTTGAAGCTGATCCTTTCTCAGCTAAAAAAGCTACTAAAGGTGAAGAAGTGTCGGAGAGGATCTTCCAGGAAAAGATCAAAACATGGCATTCCTTAATTGAATCCCCCGATATGACACACAACAGCAAGAAAGCATGGTCTACCATCCAAAGCTTCGAGGGGATCCAACAGAATCTCCAGAGTAGCCAAATGTTGCACCCAACCAAGTTGCCCACCAACTGTTTTTAAATGGCAAGTGCAGCAAGAAGCCCAAGATCAAACTAGATCGTAATAAGTACGTTGGCCATTCTGGTTACACTCGCCCCTTCAACATGAACGGAGTGTAAACCGGCATTGTTCAACTTCAACCAGAAAAAAGCAGTAGACCTTGAAAACATATCAAGCAGCTGTAAAAATTCGGCCCAGTAGCAAAGGAGAAGCTTCTTTAGCTCTACAATCGCTGCCTTATTCCCCACAGGATCTCAAAGATTTGGAGAAAAGCACATGTTATGGCACTCCTAAAGCCCGAAAATCCATCTAATCTCAAGAGCTATAGACCAATATCACTCGATTCACTCTTCAGCCATACCTACAAGCTCTTTGAACGTCTACATCTTAACCGTATCGCACCTGTATCATATCATCTCATAATACCAGATTACCAGAACAAGCAGGTTTCCGGCCAGGCAAATCAACCAAAGGAAAAGCCAGTTACTCCACCTAACTCAACACGTCGAGGATGGTTTGGAGAAGGGTTTGGTAACCGGAGTCGTGTTCGTCGATCTATCAGCATTTAATGACACTGTTAATCACAGATGCTTACTCCATAAGACTTTGGAACACACCAAGGACATCTACTGGACTGAGCTCATCAAAGGATTGCATGCAAACAGGATGTTCTTTGTTCAGGTAGGATCGAAGCTGAACCAATAGCGTACGTTCAGGAATGGACTACCCCAAGAGAGTGCAAGAACTTACGAGTGCAGGAACCTGCACTCGTGAGAGTGCAAGAACTTACGAGTGCAGGAACCTGTCGTTTTATCTATGCAGACGATATTGGAATTGGCGCACAAAATGCAGACTTCACAGTTGTTGAAGAGAGACTCTCCAAAGTTTTGTATGAACTCACTCCCTATAATAAGGAAAACCACCTACTTGCAAATGCATCCAAGAAACAGGTGTGTGCTTTTCATTTACGCAACCATGAAGCCAAACGTCAGCTTAAAGTAACCTGGTCTGGAATACCCCTGGCGCACTGTGGTAATCCTGTCTACTTAGGAGTTACCTTGGACGGCACTCTCTCTTATATGACCCACATCAAGAAGACGAATAGTAAAGTATGTTCACGCAAGAACATCTTGTATGGCACAAGATGGGGTGCTCGCCCATATACCCTAAAATCGACAGTAACGACGACTGAACTTGCCCTGTGCTACCGATGTGCAGAATATGCCTGCCCTGTATTGGAAAGATCAGCTCATGCCAAAAAGCTTGATCAAGCGTTAAATGCCTCCTGCCAGCTTATCACAAGATTGTCTTTGCCCAACTCCAATGCAGAACTTATACATCCTGGCACGACATCCGTCGTAGTGTCGCGAGCATACAAGAGCGTAGCTAACAAGTATTCTAATATGAAGCCCCTTATGGTGGGATAGAACCCCGCTGCTAACCGCTTCAAATGCAGTGTCTTATGCAATGTCAGTTCAACCCCTTGAAACAGTCTCTAATGAGTTTAAGAGAAAGAAAGAATTGCTCTCAAACAAGTAACATCTATTAGCAGACCCGCACACGGGGGGGGGGGGCAAATTCAACAAAAGGGCCAGAAGGTCCACTTTGTGGTGAAATTTGCATAAAAATAATAAAAAAATAAAGAAATTTTGACAAGAAAGTCCCACTTTTGGGTGATGAGATATTCAAAAGTCCAAAAAGGACCATTTTAGGGTGGGATGGGGGTAAGGTCCACTTTTACCAAAGAAGGCCCACTTTTTCGAAAACCGCACCCCAATAAATCCTGCGTACAGGGTTTATTTTCTGCCAGAGACAGTAGGAGACCTGGTAAAGAAGCTCAGTTCCCACGCAGTATAAATTTAATGCATGAATTTCGCCCAAGTAAATGTAATTGTTCCATCATCATTAATTCCATTTCAGAGTTATGATTAATTTAACACAAAAGATTCAAATTACAGCTCCCTTGAAAAATGATCTGCTCTCCATGAATTTAGAAATCCTATTGAAGTTCAATCTTATGTCGCAATTCTCAGTAATCAATGCGAGCCTCATTTCGATTTCAAAACAAGCCCGTTCTCGACTGGACATTTTGTTTAGCTGCTAGATTACCGAAGAAATGGCGCTATACCATATTGCCATATACAACCAGATGTGGCCTGCCACTACTGTTGCCACTATCTACCCTCAAATCTGGCTATTATTGTTAAAAGCTATTAAATCACATTTAAACGTGAAATATGTGGTAATTCATAGGAATTACATATCACGACACCATCTTTAACTTAGCTAACATCTCAATGGAAATTTCAAAATCAAGGTTCAAAATTGTCTTATTAGGTAAAATAATCGTGTTTTGATATATGCTAGTACATACTTCGGTAGATTCAACTGCTGCACCTAAAAAAAATAATAAAATTAGTGTAAATCTTTGACTCACCCTGTAACTGACTTTGGTGGGATCCGAATTTGTCCAAAGTTAATAACATTATTTCCTGGTTTGAGACAGTCCAAAGCACGGATAGAGTGGCTCAGATAGATTTTATCTGAGAAGTAAGCAATATTTGAAATCACAAATCACAACGACAAAAAACACAACGAACAAAAACATGTTTCTGAAAATAACAGTTTAAAATGTTTTGGTACACTTACAATTGGAATATATAAAAAAATGAATAATGCTAGATTTAAATCTTATGTTACCCTTGTATATCAGGCCCACTAAACATTTTCATATACTTTCCATATAAAATCAAAGTTTGATGACGTCATTATTTGTCTATTGTACGTCTGCCTGCAATCCTTACTGTAGCATGTTTTTGGTGTCAATCATTTTACGGATACGAATTTCTTTGTCATGAAGAAAATGACTTCATGTATCTTCGCAGTATTTATATTAAAAGATAGAAAATGAAAATACATGCATGTTTCATTGGTTGGAAGTTTTTTGTTTTTTATAAATTTTTGACTTAGTCTATGGATGTTTAAATTAGTCCGAATGGGCTTGTGTTTCAGAAAGTCCTTTGTTCAACAACTTAAAGTTCATGCCATACCTATTTTTATAGTTAAGACAATATTAATATTATATACTTTCAATGGAGTGGAGAAACAAAAGAATTACACTTCATGTTGTACAATGAATATGACCAATATTACAAATCAATTGTCCTTTTGAAAATATCCCAATCCGCCTTTTAGGAGATGGCGCTTAATGGATAAAATGTGTTTTCTTCTTTTTACGAATAACTAAATAATATATAGTTCCAAAAATTACTAAAGTTCTTAAAAGTAAAATAACACCATTTATTGCGAAATAATACAATTAATTAAAAGCTAATCATACATAATAATTAAACTAATAAATAAGATTTTCATTGATACCGTCCACATCTAATATTCAAAATGAATACACTCCTTTTGCTGACTCATTCGTTTATCCGGTGTAAAGAAACTAAGTGTCCCCCAGGAAGATTGGTCCTACAGCCATAGCAACATTACGGAATAAACCGTGGACCTTGTATACCGGGCCATTTGGGTACAGTGCGAAAACAAACATGCATACTCACTCAAGTGGCGACACAATAGATAGATTGGTGGTAGGACACTCAGTCACGCGGACACTGTAGTTTATGACACCGGGTGTGAAAACTAAAAGGAGATTGGTTGCTGCAGGAATTAGTCCGGGCTCCATAGACGACAACGTAGTAAAGCGTGAAACTAATGCAGCGTGAAGAGTCTAATGCCCTATTCCTCACCGTTGAAGGCGGACTGTGAGGCCGGCGGACCATATCTCCTGCCACACGTAAGTTAGGCTGTGGATCACAATTATGCCTCTTTTTAAAATCCAGCAAAACAGCTATAATTATAAACTCTTTTGGGGTGTTGTTCAACTATTTAGATTAATAACGAACGAATATAACAATTTAACAACAAGTATAAAAGACAGATTTTTTAGTAGTTCTCTAATATACATAAAGCTACCCACGGTTCCTACATCTAGGAAAAATCGATCTCTTGCTTTAGTTTGACATATTTATATTTACTATCTGGTGATCAAATATACCGATATTTTCTTTGAAAATGGCAGGGCGATACTTTACCTTTACAATTAATAGCAATGATAGGGCCAAATTAAAAACAGAATGGATGCAAACATACAAACATAATGCTAGATCCAACAATCAGCTTTCAATATTCTTCGAAATGTTACACACAGGCAATGTCCAGTAAACAACATTCCTTGAATCGATGATTTTGACCCTATTCTTAAATTCCGCTATACAGTTTTCACACCTGCATTTATTGGTGGGTTTTTCACATGTTTTATTATTCAAATTGTTAGTTGTTTCAACTCAAATTATTAATAATCCCAAGTTTTTGTTCTTCTGTTACCCCTTGTTTGGAAGTGACCCATTTTTGTGTTTTTTGTTTGTACAACTGCCGTACTTTTTTACTTTGATTATATCCTACAATTTGTAATTTCTTAGGCCCCCTTGTCTTTCTACTCTTTGCTAGTCCGTGTTCTTCGTCTTGTCTGACCTTGCAACACATCTTGCCCACAGTTTAGTTGTTCATGTTTGTTTACCCAATTTTTTTTTTTTTTGTTTTTTTTTTTTTTTTTGTTTCATTTGATCTCTTCTGTCTTCCTTCTTCAATCAACCTCACCCCTCTCTCAAGTTCTCTCTCTCTCCCTCTCTTTTTCTCTCTCTCTCCTCTCTCTCTCATCTCTCTCCCTCCCCTCTTTCCCTACCCCTCCTCTCCCTCCCCCTCTCTCCTCTCTCAGGCTCTCTCTCCTCATAACCCCTCCCCCCATATGTTCCTTTGATTTTATCCTTTCTGTATGCCGTGCCCTGCTATATACGAACCGCCATTTAACCACCAGCTTCACGATTAAGACTTTCCGCGCCTCACTAATTGATTTTTCACCAACACTAAAATTGAACATTCTTTAAACTAACTCCCTTGTATCAATCCTTACTTACAGACCCCATATCATCTCAAACATGTGACCACCCAACTTTCATCACTCACACAAACCATCCTGTTCTGACTCCCGCGATCACACAGACGACAGCTTTCACCACACTAATAAAAACATCAAGCAATGGGGGGGGGGGGGGCGACTCATTTTCCATATTCCATTTCAACTGCCGTCGTATCACAAATCATCTGAAGAAATCACTAACTACTGATCACCTCAACCCCTCTTTCTCTGTCTTAGCATTTTCAGAAACAGGCTTCCTAATACCAAATCACCACCCACTTTAATGGCTACACGAACATTCCAGGACCGCACTCACTGCAGCGGAGGAGTTTGTCTTTACATAAGAAATCACCTCTCATACAAAATCATCGACACAACACCAAACCAGAATTCGACTCACTTTTCATCGACTCACCATTAACACCAAAATAGACAAACACATAACTGTCGGAGTTATTTACGACTGCATGAACACACAATCCAAATTTTAAACAATAGCTACGAGAAGCTCCTCACTGACTTAATAAAACCAACCGTAATGTCTATTTGTCGGTGACTTTAATGCAATGCTTCTAATTTTCCACTCATCCCACCTTAATGCTTTATTTACACATCACTTGCAAACTCTTATATCCCACAAATTAACAGACCTACAAGTAATTACGCCTAACACAGCCACGCTCATTGATACATTATCACCAACTCCAGTGACACAGACTCCACACCCGGGATATTTGTCACGACACTACATACTCACTTCCCAATATTTTTGTCCCCCTCATTACTCACTTAAGCATAAGCATGCCACAAAACAACAATCACGAACGTGACTACAAGATCACACCATTCCGCACATTCACCCGTCGACTCAACAACTGAAGCATGGAACATTACTCACAGAAAAGGACCCGAACATAGCGTACAACAACTTCATTGCAACTTATACGAAACATTATACGAACTCATTCCCCTTACAAAAGAATACCCAAAAACTGTAACCATAAAGCAGCCCTGGATTAACAACATCATTTCCCAGTCAATCAAAAACACAAGCACGGCCCTCTATAAAACATACCTGAGAAAACACACCAGCACCCAAACACAATACAAACAATACAAAACCAAAATTACCTCATAATTCGTATTGCCAATAACAACACAACACAGAAAAAACAAATTTTCCCCCCCAGAAACTCCAAAATGATCTCACCAAACCGGGACATTCCTCAACACATTCGAGGTAAAGGTATCCCTAAGCAAATCCCTGACCTTTCACTCATATAATAGCAGATAACTGACCCTCTTGACATAGCTAGGCCAAATTCACCGATCACTTGACTAACCTGGGCAAAAACTTAGCTAACAAAGGTCCACCTTCAATAACCCATTTACAAATAAGAAACACCTACCAAAAAACACATTCACTCAATTTTCCTGAATCCAGTTACTGTATATGAAATGCACAATCTCGCCACCTGTAAAACCTGGGTAAACGTTCGGGTACCGACAAGATAGATCCTGCGATTGCTAACAATCATATATACATCATTTCGCCTCTTATGCACATATTAACCAATCATTTCTCACCGGAACCTTCCAAGATCACCTCAAATCAGCCACTGTCATTCCTATTTATAAAACAAAGATGCACAGAACATTTGCAAATTACAGGCCCACTTCTTCCATCTTTTTCAAAACTACTTGAAAAGTCATGTACACACGTCAGTCTACATTCGTTCACAGCACAGACATTCCTTTTCGCTGACAATACGGTTTTAGGCCAAATGCTCAACTTACATGGCACTCCTTGAACTAACACCAACCTCAACCTTGCACAAAAAAAACGCCACACCATGGGGTTTTCCTGGATCTCTCCAAGCTTTCGACACCATTCAGTCATCAGTCATTCATTCAACTTATTTTACCACGGATGCCCAGTTCACCATAAGGCGTTTTTCACTAGGCCGTGGTTACCACACATTACAAAAGGTACATACAATGCATGTGATAACACAAAATTTAACAAAAATCATGTACAGGGTTACATAAATGTGCCTTAAATTATCTTAATATACTGAGATGTTGCTGATTTTTGAATTTTTAGCATCAATTGTTCAATTACTGCACTTCTGTAAGATAGACTACGCTTCTTGTACTCCGTTTTGGGTTGTGGAATTGTAACCTAACAGATGCTGTACAAGTTATACTTATTGCTAGTAATGAAAAAATGCCAGAAAGATATGGAGGTGCTATGTCATTCAAAATTTTGTAAACCAAGACGAAACAATTTGTAACTTGGTCTATGAGAAAGACGTTGCCCACCAAGGTGCTTAAGAACTTCAGGGACTTAGGGGATCCCAGGGCAAACCACAAGAATGAATACGGATTGCCCTGTTCTGTATAAATTGAAGAAGATTAGCTATGTAGTACCACAAATTTCCCCAAACAAAATCTGCAATAGTCAAGGGTGGCAGGATAATGGCAGTATAGAGAGTTAGTAAGATATATTTGGAACAAGGGTGACTTGGCATTTTTTTTAACCATATAATTATTGCACTTTATTTAAGTGAATTTTGCGAACATTTTCCAGTTTGCTGATTCCATGTCATGTTTCTTCAATGATAACTCCCAGATGCTTACATTCCATGCACCTTTGAAGACTGACCATTTTAATTTGAATAGACAAATCATTAATTTTGATCTGTAACCGTATATAAAAGCTGTCTTGAACCTAGTAACATAAATTCGACTTACACATTAAGACTTAATTGTGACTTCCAGGCCATTTGTTTAAAGTGTGAAGATCTTCATTAATACATTTTGAAATATCATTCATTGGTTGGAAGCATAATAGAGAATGGTCAACAGCATACATACTAACTTTACAATGGCGATAAGTGTTGACGGCAATCATAAGATTAATAAGAAAGCCAAGAGGACCATCAATTGAGCCTTGAGCCATTCCACACACTATATTGCAACAATCAGAAAGTATGCCGTTGACGGAAGTACATTGAGTTCGACCACTTAAATAACTTTTGAACCATTTAATGCAAAAAAAAATTTAATTACTTATCCATACAATTTCAGTTATTTAGAAAAAATGTTATTGAATTTACGTATCAAATGCTTTTTTAAGACAAGTGGTGCATAAACAAACATTTTACCTATCTATTTCCCCATACCAGTCCTCAGTTAAATTAATTAAGCAGTAGAGTGGAATGAAGAGGGAGAAAGCCAGACTGATTACTATTTATTAGATTATTTACATTTAGGAGTGATAAAGTTGATCAAAAACCGCTCTTCAGCAAATCTAGAAATTACAACCACAATGAGATAGGCCTATAGTTACAGGATCCGCATGGGTCACCAGCCTGAAAACTGGGTGATTACTCTAGCTCTTTTCCGCAGGTGGGAAACACAGTGTGAAAAGCGTGATTATTAAGTGAGTGATTACTGGTGTGATGATTGTTGCAGCCAATTTAAGTAGTTTAGAAGGAATATTATCTAGACCAGTTAGTAGCCTTTTTGTCATTTAATTGAATAGTGTTTAAAGGACTATTCATGAGTGGACAGGAAACAAAATCAAAATGTGGCCCATATTGTCATTCTTTCATCAATATGTGCGTTATAATTACAGAACTCGTTATCTTTAAGTTTCCCTGCAAGTTTAGGTCCAATTTCTACAAAGTAATTATGTAGTGCATTTGCATATCTTTATCTTCAGTAACTTGACTGTATTCGTTTTGATTTCAGAATTCTGTATGTCTTTATTTTTAGATGGGAGACATGTCACGAATGTGCTCCCAAGTTTTTTGATACTATTTTTATGTTCAGTGAATCCTTTTGAGAGAAATCTCTTTTCTTATCTCTGATAATTTATTAGTTCTTATTTTTATTTTGCGAAATGATTCCCAGCTCTCGTGATCATTGTTTGAATGAATCGCATTTAGTTTAATTTGTCTCCTCATCCAATCATTTCAACGATTTCATATTAGTAGCCAGAGCACGTTTTTAGAACTTCTGTGTCTTTTAATAGGTAATGTTTATCACCATACTCAAAAAGAGTGATTCAAAAAATTGAGCAGGAAATGTCAATATCACACTTTGTTTACAATTACCAATCACTTTGGCCAAGTCATTAGAAAAGCCTGGTCATTAAATTTAGTATAGGAACGTGAAGCTTTTATATTTATGCTTCTGTTTATCATATATACTATTAGTATTCTAGCCTGTACCCCAAGTAAATATGTTATTGAATGATCACTAATTCTCGTGGGTATGACCCCTGAATGCAAGCTTTATCATTACTTGAAACATAAACAGGTCAATCAGGTGGCATTGTATCAGTTCTTCGAGTAGGTTCCTCTTAATAAGATAGTAAGATAAAATTGCAAAAATATCTATAAGTTTCTTGTGTAACAGTGGGGTGTGCAGATACATTCAATCACAAATTAAATCCCCCATTAGAATGTACTCCTTACCTTCAGAATCAATAATTGACGAATGTTGTACAAGGTGATCAAATAAATCAATACAGGAACATGGTACCCTATACCACAGTTTACGGGACAATGAAAGGCGTATGTTATAGGCTGATCTCAATAGTAAGGAGTTCAAGCTGATCAGAAAATAAATCAGATCTAGATCTTGTGGTTAAAAACATTGTGATATAAATGCAACAACCTCCTGCGGTAGTTTCTCATGGTTGTCATAATTATGTCATTGTTCTGTATAAATATAATCATAATATGTAGAGTACTTATACTCATTTCATCACCCAGAAATGTTTCGCAAAGGCCTATTACATCAATTGGGTTATCGCTAAAAAAAATGTCAAGCTCATCAAAATGATTAGTTAAAACCACGAATGTTGAGTTGAGCAATACAACAAACCTTTGGAATTATCAAGGGCAATAAAAAGATTACCATCGGAAATCCTATGAATCGGGATCTGTCAAACAAGACCAAAATTAGAATTATGAAGGAGGATTAACAATAGTACTTGTGTCATGGTTATTGACAGACATGTATTTTACATCTGCAAAAAGCATTGTTAGAATCATAATATAAAATTATTGACCAATTAGATCAACTCTGTCATCATGTTCAACAAAACATTGGATATAGTAACATTGCATGTTTTCTTGGACATGGTATGAGCACTTGTTCAATAGGTGACAAGTTATAGAAGAAAGACATTCCTAGTGTCATTTAAATGAGAACAGTTTATGCTCTTCTGGTGCATGGACATTGGACACAAACAATTCTTTTCACCAAGCTTTATCTTACGGTGTCCGTGGAGTAGCCTTGGAGTGGTTCAGGAGTACCCCTAACTAACCGCTCACAATCAGTACGTACACTCCACCGCAACATCCATCAAACCTATTACAGTTGGCGTCCCGCAAGCTCAATCCTGGACCCCTACTTTCATCATTTACATGAATGACATCCACCATATCGCTACACACTAAACGAATCTATTTGCAGATGAACACAACATTTTTCTTTTCAACCTAACATTAATGCACGTTTTAACACCATGATCTAAGACCGCAAAAATCACTGACTGGTTTCGGGCTAACAACTTTCTCTCAATGTTTTAAAAACTAACTACCAAATGCTTTTCTCGACACACACAACACTAATCCAACCAAACATTAACAATAGATTACCAGACAATCTCCCAAGTACACTCAACCAATTTCTGGGCATCACATCGACGACCATTAACATGGAATCAACACATCAACTCTGTCACTACAAAGCGTCTCCACGCATTGGGTACAATCTACAGAGTTAAACACCACTTCCAACTACACCGTAATCACTTTTACAACACACTAGTTCTTCCGATACCTTAGCTACTGTAACATTATCTGGGGCCTCCAACTATCATTCACGCCTCACAAACTAAACATCACACAGAAAGGGGCCATTCGCACTATCACCAACTCACCCCCCAGAACTCACACATGCAGTAGTTCACCCACTGAAAACACTTAAATTAGAGCACCTCACCAACTTCAAAACCGAGCTCTCATGTTTGACTATCACAACAATCATTTAGCTCCGAACTCAGCAATTACTTTAACCACCACAGACAATCCCCAGCTATCACACCAGACAAGCCGACAACTTCATCTTCCCCTCCCAAAAATCTTCCTCTGAAAAGCACTTTTTCAGTATCACGGCAAAATCTCGGGAATGATCTTCCAGAATCCATCACAACATTACAAACAAAATACTTTTACGCTCAACTCAACTGAAAAAACATTCATCAACCCGTACATTCTTTTAAAATTTTCTCCCCAGTCCTTCATTCTCTCCTCACCTGTTCTCGCCCATTGTCTTCTCTAGTCCTTTCCCTTTCTTTCATTCACCTCTATCTCTTCTATCTCTGCTTCCTCATTATGTGATTTTATTACTCCATCGCAAACATGTTGAAACTTCTGTCCCTTCTTGTCCCAAATTCCTGTATCCCCGTCAGTGTTTTTGTTTTTAGCTTAGATATCTTGTTTGTTTTTGTTTTGTTTGCTCTGTTCTTTCTTATGTATTTTACCTATGTATTATTATATATCAACCCCTTACTTGCTATTTTTGAAATATTATTGATATATTTGCCTTGTCTGATACAGGGCCAAGCATACAGGCCCTATCGGGTTGTCCATTACTGGTTCCTAGCATATCATATCCCTCACCAGTTCATCTTAGTACAGCTGGCAATTGATTGTTTATGTATTATTATATAATATCTGTATTATCATTTCTGTCACGTTCGATATGTTATGCGGAATAAACGTGAACTTGACCTTGAAACTGAACTGATTTTGAGAGATAGTATTTGCATTGAGCAAACTGTTACAGTTCTACACCAAGGAATATGTTTTTAGCCATCTAGATGGGGCCTAGTTTGAAGATCGCAATTAGTTTTTCCAGACCGGTCCTTCATTTTCAGTCAAAATCCTTCGTTTGAATAGTCAATCGAACATTCAGAGAACTAAGTAATCATGTCCCCGTTTTTTTCAAGGAGATTTACACCTCTTCTGGTAATTGTTCCATCATCATTGATTCCAGTTCAGAGTTATGATTAATTCAACACAAAAGATTCAAATTACAGCTCCTTTGATAAAATGATCTGCTCTCCATGAATTTTAGAAATCCTATTGAAGTTCAATCTTATATCGCAATTCTCCAATCAGATTGCGAGCCTCATTTCGATTTCAAAACAAGCCCGTTCTCGACTGGACAGTTTTGTTTACTGCTGCGAGATTACCGAGAGATGGCGCTATACCATATTGCCATATACAACCAGATGGGCCGGCCAACTACTGTTGCCACTATCTACATCTCAAATCTGGCTATTATTGTTAAAATAGCTATTAAATCAAATTTAAACGGGAAATATGTGGTAATTCATAGGAATTAACATATCACGACACCATCTTTAACTTAGCATAACATCTCAATGGAAATTTCAAAATCAAGGTTCAAAATTTTATTAGTAGGTAAAATAATCGTGTTTTATATATGCTAGTAAATACCTTCGGTAGATTTCAACTGCTGCAGAAAAAAATAATGAAAATGAGTGTAAATCTTTTTGACTCACCCTGTACTACTTTGGTGGGATCGTATATTTAGTCCAAAATGTTATATAAACATTATTTTCTGTTGAGAGCATCCGGAAGAGCACGGTAGAGTGGCTAAGATATATTTATCTGAGAAGGTAAGCAATATTTGAAACAACAAATACAACAACGACAAAAAACACAACGAACAAAAACATGTTCTGAGAAACTAACAGTTGAAAATGTTTTGTACACTTGACAATTGCGAAATATATAAAAAAGGAAATAAATCGAGATTATAAATATTTATGTTACCTTGTATATCAAGCACACTAACATTTTCATATACTTTACATATAAAATCAAAGTTTGATGACGTCATTTATTTGTCTATGGTACGTCATGCCTGCAATTCATTACCTGTACATGTTTCATTGGTGTCTAAATCATTTTACGGATACGAATTTCTTTGTCATGAAGGAAAATGACTTCATGTATATTCGCAGTATTATATTAAAGTAGAAAATGAAAATACATGCATGTTTACATTGGTTGGAAGTTTTTTGTTTTTTTATAAATTGTTGACTTAGTCTATGGATGTTTTAAATTAGTCCTAATGGGTTTGTGTGTCAAGAGAATTCCTTTGTTCAAACAACTTAAGTTCAATGCCAATACCTATTTTTATAGTTAAGACAATATTAATATTATATCGTCGTTGGGCAGGAAAAACCTCATATGTGCATTTGACCTCTAAGAGCAAAACCTCATATGTGCATTTTCGGTAACACTGACAAAACGACCTGTTTGGCGATATTGTCGTTTTGCAAAGTATCGCAAAATACTTAAAATAGATCTTACGTACGTGTTTAAACATCACCTCATCATTTCCACCAACTTGATTTGACCAAACACTGGACAATAGGTTGGTTTGTCCATGTTACCGAAGTTGCACATATGAGGTTTCGCATTTGACCTTTCAAATTACATATGAGGTTTTTCCTACCCAGCGACGATATACTTTCAATGGAGTGGAGAAACAAAAAGAATTACACTTCAATGTTGTACAATGAATATGAACAAATATTACAAATCAATTGTCCTTTTTGAAAATATCCCAAGTGGACGCTTTTAGGAGATGGCGCTTAATGGATAAAATGTGTTTTCTTCTTTTTAAGAATAACTAAATAATATATAGTTCCAAAAATTACTAAAGTTCTTAAAATGTAAAATAACAAACATTTATGGCCGAAATAATACATATTAATTAAAGCTAATAATACATAATAATTAAAACTAATAAAATAAGATTTTCATTGATACCGTCCACATCTAAGAGATGCAAAATGACATACACAGTCCTTTTGCTGACTCATTCTGTTTATGCCGGTGTAAAGAAACTAAGTGTCCCCCATGAGAGAGTGTCCTAGCTACCATAGCAACATGTACGGAATAAACCGTGACCTTGTATACGAGGCCATTTGGGTACAGTGCTGAAACAAACGATGCATACAGCACTCAATGGCGAACACAATAGATAGATGGGTGGTAGGACACTCAGTCACGCGGACACTGTAGTTTATGACACCGGTGTAAAACTAAAAGGAGATGTGGTGCGGCAGAAATCATAGTCCGGGCTCCATAGACGACAACGTAGTAAAGCGTGAAACTAATGTTGCGTGAAGAGTCTAATGCCCTATTCCTCACCGTTGAAGGCGGACTGTGAGTCCGGCGGACTATATCTCCTGCCACACCGGAAGTGAGGCTGTGGATCACGAAGTGCCTCTTTTTAAAATCCATCAAAACAGCTATGAATTATGAAACTCATTTTGTGGTGTTTCAAACTATTTATATTATAACGAAACGAATATAACATTTAACATACAAGTATAAAAGACAGATTTTTTAGTAGTTCTCTAATATACAGTAAAGCTACCCAAGGTTACTAATATAGGGAAAATAGATCTCTTGCTTTAGTTTTACATATTTATATTTACTATACTGGGTGATCAAATATACCGATATTTTCTTTGAAAATGGCAGGGCGATACTTTTACCTTTAAAATTAATAGCAATGATAGGGCCAAATTAAAAACAAGAATGGAAGGCAAACAATACAAACATAATTCTATATTCCAACAAATCATGCTTTCAATTATTGTCTTCTAAAGGTACAACACAGGCAATGTCCAGTAAAATGCAACATTCCTTGAAATAGATGATGTTGAGAGATAGGTATTTGCATTGAGCAAAACTGTTACAGTTCTACACCAAGGAATATGTTGATAGCCATCTAGATGGGCCTAGTTTGAAGTCGAAATTAGTTATTTCCAGACCTTTCCTTCATTTTCAGTCAAAGGATCTTCGTTTTAATAGTAAATCGAAACATTCAGAGAACATAAGTAAGAATCATGTCCCCGTTTTTCAAGGAGATTTACACAGCTCTGGTACGTATTTTCTTGTGTTTCAGTGGTACAACTTAATCCTAACGCCATTGAATCTCATAAAATCTTTAAAATGTACAGCTGGTGTGCTATTTGTCGAATTTTGTTAGATTTTTGTACATAAATGTGATTTAGAAGATCAAGTGATTTAAGTAAAGTGAACCACACACATCCATACACTCACACACACACACCCACACACGCACACACACGCATACACACACATGAACACACACACGCACAAACACACACACACCGGCACACACACGCACACCACAATTTTACTGATTTAAAAACATTAATTCCTTACTTTTTTGGTTAAAAATTGAGTTTCCCTTATTTCTACACTTGGCAATTTTGCTGACATGCGAACTCTTTAACGACGTCATTCTGACGTAATGTTAGGCATGTTGGTACTCATTTTAGTGTGGGAAAGAGAAAGACCATAGCCATCCAGTGTCTGTGATATCCTGTCGTAGTAGTCATGTTGGTACTTCTCTCTCGAAAAGTGGGGTGGTTGCCATCCCCTACCCAACACTTTGGGAACGCCCCTTTACGTTGCCTTTACCCCAGTGGATGTTTGTTGTAGCATGAAAATGAGCGTAAAATTAAAATGTCAATTGATTACATTTAACACTTAACTGCATAAGGGATTTGCACTTCCGTTAGTGCATAAAGGGGGGGGGGTTCTTAGGGACCCTCATTATATAACCACTTTCCTAAAGGGTTTTTTAGATGAAATCCCCCGCATGTTAAAAAGCTCTACAGACATCAACAATAAAGAAATAAAAACTGAAGAAAATTGCTCAGTAAGAAAAGTAGGGACAAAACATCGGTTGTAATTTTGCGTCAAAATGTGCGAAAAAAGACACTAATTTATTCGTTTCTGCATTTTCTACGGCATTGATTCACCTAGACTTGTGCTGATTGCATTAATTGGTGGAGAATGAACTATATTTACCATAAAATCACAAACATAAATGTCTAATGCCATTTTATATTTTTTAGGGTTACTTTTATAATTTACCATAGGTTTCTACAGTAAACCGCTATATGATGTATATAAAATATTATGGTACCAATGGCCTACTATACTTTCCACCCAAGAATCTGTTGATTAATTAGTTACTTTGTTTATGTGACTAGGTGTATATATTATGAAAATCAGAATTACATGTAACTCTATTAAGATTTTTCATTTTTGTCATGGAGACTTCCGTTAGTGCAATTGGGGGTCTCCTAGGGACCCATGCTAATTAACGCAAAACGACGCTATGAATCTTAATTTTTGCGCCAATGCAAGCGCAACTAAAAGTTAGACATATACAAAAAATGTAAACCAAATATATTGCAGCGTCAACACTTAATTGACCAAGGGGGGGGGGGGGTCCTAGGGACCCTGAAAATTTGTTTTCGCGCTGGCCGCTTTACGCGTGGGATTTTTGCGTCGAATTTTTTTGTAATTGTCTGACTTTTAAATGCGCTTCTTTTGATACAAAAAAAATTAAAATCGGCCAAGCCGTTAACGAGTTAATTTGTGAGGGTCCCATGGGCACTAACGGAAGTCAACTGAGAATATTAAAAAAAAAATCAAAGAACCAAAGTATTTTTTTTTGCTGATATATGTTCACACATGCATATAAGTAAACAATTAATAGTAACATTAAAAATAATTAACCCTTTATGTGCTGAAAACAAACAATTTCATTGTGGACGTTGCTAAACCGTTACTGTACAAAGTCTAAGGGAAAATGATGTGTATTTTGCAACACCCGTTAAAAATACAGGATTCCTAAAACTGCAATTTTTTTGTTAAAATATTTGTAATATGGGTCTTTTAGAGTAGATATCAACATAAAATAAGTTTTCAATAAGTTGGATGTAAGCGCAAGGCTCATTTGAATTTTCCGTCTTTTTGCCCATTTTTCGCGTGTTTTGAAAACAATGCGTTGCCCCTAATTTGCAGCCCAAATAACAAATTTCATTTTTTTATTGCTGATTTGGGGTTATCTTATGACCCTTCACGTGTGGTACAAATTTCGTGCAAAAATTCCTCCGGGAAAGTGGTTTCCTTAGGGGGAACCCCCCCCCCTTCGGGCACCAACGGGAGTGAAAACCCCTTGGTCACTTAAGTGTTAAGCAACGCCGGCCGAAAAAAATGGCCCCTAGGACCCCCCCCCCCTTATGCAGTTAAGTGTTAAATATTTGGTACCAGAAAAGGGGTTTTAGCAAGACAAAACAAAACAAAAAATAATAAATAAGGGGGGGGGGGGTTAACCACTCTCACCTTTGGTAGATAGAGTGAAAGCCATTTGAATAGTGGTTTTATTACAATTACAATATTACCTGATTTGTTTTGGCTTATTAAACACCTGAAATTAGGCGTATTCAAATACTTGTAAACGCAATAAAACATGCAAAAAATATACAAAAGAACTTTGCATTTCTACAGAATCTTAAATTTATACGTTTTTTTATTTTTTCTAGGCTATTTCTGTCTTGTAATTTTTTACATGCATATCACCCTAGACAAATTTCTCAAGGAAAGAATGTTTGTGTGTGTATGTGTGTGTGTGTGTATGATGTATGTGTGTGTGTGTGTCAAGCACTCTGTCACCTTTAAGACATTTTGTGTCTGTTTTAATAAAGTTTGTCAGCTATCACACTTTCTATTTCGCTCTTTATTAAATATGTCTTTTTTTTGCGGGTACAAGGACACCGTTGTTACTCGGTTTTGCGTTATTAAATTTGATCCTGAGAGCACCTCGACGTTTTCATTTTAGTAATTGAATGTGGCTCAGGGATATAAAATGTAATAGACCACATCTACACTATTGTGTTATTGATTGGGAATGCCAGGAGGGAAATAGAACGCGATGCCCGTAGCCAGGGCTCACTAGGGAAAAATCAAACTCCTTCAATGGGTGTTGTTAACGAGACGAAAGACCTCTGCTCGTTTTCTACTATGCAAGTGAGTGAAATTGGAACAGGCTGACCCG
>JAMKCH010015255.1:0-24221 GCA_023653785.1 Ophioderma brevispina | reverse complement strand
CGGAGGGCATTGAATCGGCCTTTAGACTCTTGCCAGTTTATCTGGAGATTTAACTACTGGCATGACCGGTTTGTAGTAGATAAGCTCTCCCAATGGGAGCATCATGCTCTCAAGCCTTATTGAAAATGTCATCTTTTTTGGAATGGGCAGCAAAGCGGGCTTCAGGAAATACAATAATACCCACTTGCTTGATGATTTCTTCTTTGCGGGGTACGGGGGGGTCATGGCAGATTATCGTGCCTTCAGATTCTAGAATCTTTTGAACTTATGGGTATGATTAGGGTTGCCCCTGGAAAAGGATAAATCAGTAGGTCCTGCCACCAATATTGTTTACCTTGGGCGTCAGATTGAATTCGATATCTCAGACTATATCCATTCCGCATGCCAAATTAGTTATCGGTTAGAGACAAAGTCAAAAATGCCTTGGGCCTTTCAAAAAAATTTCTTTGAGAACTTACATCCTGATTGCGATCGCTTTCATTCGTTTGCAAGGCGATATCTCCCGGTAGGCCTTTTTTCGTCGGCTTATTGATTAACCTGTGGCACAAAAAACTTGGCACAAAATTAGGCTTCTTTAGGCGCTCTAAAAGTGATTTGAAAATGTGGGTTTTATTTCTAGACGAGTTTAATGGTGTGGTGTTTCCATGTTGTCAAGACCAGGCATGGGTTATCGATGATGATTGACAGTTATACAGATGCTAGTGGGGGATTGGTTTGGGGGTATTTGTCAGGGTTAATGGTGTCAAGGGGGTTGGCCTGAAACATGTGCATAACGCAGAGAATCTATTGCTTGAGTTGAATGGAAATTTTTTCCTTTAGTAGTTGCAATTTGCTTGTGGGGAGAATTATTGAAAGGTAGACGTATTATTTAAGATCGGACAATGAGGCGCGATTGTGGACTATAAGAATGACAAATACATCGAATATTGACCTGAGAATTATGAAATTGGAATCGTCTGTTTTAATATAATTAATAAATAAGCAAGTTTTTATATAGCGCAACAAACAAAAGTCACAGAGCGCTTTAAAACCTAAATACAAATTTTTAAAAGCACAGCCTTTAATTACATGACTTAAACTATACATAGGCAATAAATTTAAAAATATAATGAAGCAATTATGTATAATAACAGAAGCATGAGAACCACAAAAGTAAAACCATATTAATAACAGATATAAATAACAGATATAAAATTGCAGATACAATGATCAAAAGCAGCAACCATATAAAAGCAATAATAATAATAAAACGCAGAAATACTCAGGATGCATAGGCGAGGGACAAAACCATCGCCACAGCATCCATGAGAGCCAGAATGCACCAGTGCGACAAAGTACATATGATAATAAAAAACAAAATGCAATACAGTTATAACAATGGCAGAGAGTAAATGCAGCATACTTTGGGCATTGGCAAGACAACAAAGCCATACAGACAGATCAATGATAGGCTATGTTAAACAAAATGAGTTTTTTAGCAAAAGTAGTCTTATACTCATTTTTTGTCTTACAATGTCTAAAAATTCAACTTTCCTTTTCTGCCAGCAATTCCCGGAGTAAATAAGAATATTGCTGGAGCTTTGTCACTGATTTCAGATTGCGGGCTTCGGTAGGAACTGCGATACCCGATTTTGTGTGGAATCATTTAGAATCAAAAGCTCAGCAGCTTTTACATGAGTCATTAGCTGAAAATACATGGGTCACTTATAGGCGGCTTTGATAGTTTCTTACTTTTTTTCGTCAAAGTTTGGGTTGTGCAACTCGTGGCCAGTAAAAACGGGGGGGTGAAATCATTGCGTACCATAGTTATCTTTGCATGAGAAATTTGCCCCAGCATTCTGTTTAATACTTATATTTCAGCCTATAGTTTGTTCACAAGGTCAATGAGTGGGATGACCCAACATGCAGTTTCATTGTTTCTAAAATGAGGGAGGGTTGCAAACGGCTAAATCCGCAGTCAGATGGCCAGGTGTCAAATTACGTTCCCAATTGGAGTAGGTGGATAGCAATCTACCAGCAATCTGCAAAACTTCGTATGAGGTAGCCTTATTGAGAGCGGCCTTTTTGCTCGCCTTTTTGGCTTCCTTAGAGTTCGTGAATTTACGTTGTGGTAGAACAAAACATTGGGACAAGCAAATGTATTTCTGTAAATGACATTTTGGTTAAGGAGAATCCTTTCTGCTTAACGTTAATTTTGAGATATTCAAAAAACAGATTCAGAAGGGAATGTCTACTCCAATGTTAATAGAAAAATTTGGGAACTCACAGCTATGCCCTGTGCAGCAGTTTCTGAATTTATGGGTATTAGGAGCCCGGGCAACGGTCCTTTGTTCGTGCATTTCGGCGAGTCGAACCTCTTACGGCTTACCAGTTTGGGCACGTTCTAAAAAGGGGATTGGAGGTAATTGGTTTGCCCGCTAAGTTTTCTTCTCATAGTTTTAGAATTGGCGCGGCAACTTCAGCCTCAATGTGGGGATTGTTCGAGGAGGGTGTATGGGTAGGTGGAAAATTTCACAGCATTTAAACTTATATATTAGACCAGATCGCCTCATTTCCTTTCTGTAAAGATTTTTAAATAATACCTTAGTTTTGTTGCTTGTGATATTCAAATTAGTTTCCACGGGTATTTTATTGGGAAGCCAACAGTCTCTGACAGGGAGTTTACTTGTAGAGTGAATTGTATTGAATGCTTTAAAAATAATTTTTAATATCATTCACACTAGCTTGGGTAGTTTTGGTTCAGTTACATAACTATCAGCATCTATTTATTACTAATATTCAGTAAACAGGTAGATAGATTGAAATTCTTCATTTGTAAGGATGCCTTCTAGCCTGAACCATTGCCTTTCAGTTTCTCGTTGATTTAAAAAACCCTGTTAGCATAAGTCATCAGTATAACATTTCATATTAGCTTCCACAGATATCTTATTTGGGAGTTAACAGCCTTCTGGACAGGGGATTTACTTGTAGAGCAAATGTGATTTGATGATGTTGATTGTGTTTTTCACACAAACAAAAAGTAATAATTTCGTTTAGTTTTGCTTATCGGTACTTTGAAAGTAATAAATTCGCGTTTGTGCGTTTTGTAAATGTCTTTTTGTTTTGGAAATTTGGACATTTAATTAAGTAGAGTGAAGAATGGAGGGCGTGGAATTCCATAATATTTATATTTTGGCATGATTCACCATTCCTCCTTTGAAATAATTGGCCTCTACCATATGATCTTAGGTTTTTAGTGTAACATTATTACCGGGTGTCTCGAAAGAACGTAGGACCCTCCAGAAACGGCCATTTTTGCTTACTTACTCAATTTAGTATCCTTGTTTTAGGCTTTTTATTATGGAATATATACTCTGTTGAATATATGGTGAAAAACAATGAAAGAAAAACGGTGAAAAAAATAACAAAACAATGAGTATTTCCCTAAAAAAATGATGGCAAAAACCTACTTTGTCACACGGCTGCGCATTAGCAGAGAAACAATTTGAATGAAAATATCCCCGACATAAAAATGTTTAAGACCCCTTTTTTTTTACCTGGGCCAATTACATAATACTCTAAATTTCAAGGTTCCGTTTGCTGGCTGGTTTTAGAGTTTGTTGTTCAGGTTTTTCTCTAGCACTGCAGCATTATTTGCGGCTGATCGCTCCTGTTCTTTGAAGCCATATCGCCTCACCTTGGAACGATTTAGCAGTCTTTTGCCATGCTCCAGATTTGTTCTCTGGTTCTCCTTGATCGCCATCTTACTGGAAAACCCTAATGACGGAAAAAGTTTATACCCATTCACGGTGAACGATGGTCCTTGTTCCCTTAGAGAGCCAGTTCAGTGGGAATCTTGTCCTTGTATGGTAGTTTGATTGCCCCCCAATACCATTATTTGAAAAGTGCGCTTTAACCAAATTAATATCTGCATTATGATGGGAAGGCGGGTGAAGGGATTTAGGTCACTTAATACTGAAGACAAATTAAGTGCATGTTTCAGGTGCGTTTTAAGCATTACATGTGAACTAATTTCATTAAATGTTAGACTTATGTGTGCCCAAATCCTAAGAATTACAATGTACATTTTTCTCTCTATTGGATCTGGAAGACAAAGTAGGTTTTGCATCATATTTAAGGGAAAATAGTTCATTGTTTTGGTTATTTTTCACCGTTTTTCTTTCTTTGTTTTCACCATATGTCACAAGATATATTTTCATAATAGAAAGCTAAAACAAGGATAAAAAGAAGGTTTCGTGAGGGTAACGTTCTTTCTGAGACACCCTGTATTGATTCCACAGATATCTTAGTAATGGTGAATTAAAACCTCTGACGGGGTTTACTTTGCAGAATAATCGTGCATTTTGAAGTTTTTCCATTACACTAACGATTTATTTTGTTTTTTCTGTGTTTAAGTAATATTATGTTAATTAAGGTTTGTATTTTTGACGGGCATACTGCTGCCTACCCTTTATGTCCCCACTCTGTTTTTTGTCTTTTATATTTTGGTAGGGAAGGGATCGCATGAACGACATGGATAGTTGGTGATAGTATTGTGTTCCACGCTGGGGAGAAAAAGAAAAAACACCCAATTGAATGGAGGTGGTACAGTTGTGTGGAAAGGCCTTTCTGGTGAAGAATTGCGGGTTTGACAACAGATTAGCAGAGAAGCCTCATAGACATCCCTACCCAACTACCGTTATCCTGCATGTTGGGACGAACGATTTTTTTAAGTCTCCGTTGGGTGAGATAAGAAGTAAGAATTCAGGAAAAATTAGAGGGTATTAGAAGCTTTTACCTAAACACTAGGACTTATTTGGTCGGATTGTTTTACAAAGGCAATTCTATCAGGGGGGGGGGGGGGTGAAACAGGGTGTGGTAAACAATTGCACAACAACATCACAAGTTTGCTCATTAAGATTCAGTAGTAGAGGGACAATGCACATCATTAAGCACTCAAAAGTGTTCCATCAAATGACAGCGATTGTTCTTCCATAATGGTATTCATTTGTCTGATATAGGGAAGTCTTGTTTCATGGCAAACTTGGCAAATGCCTTACTTTCTTTAATGAGAGGCCAGATGTTCGCTGAGCCTCAAGAATTGGATGGAGTAATGGAATAATCACTGTCCATTTTTCCTTTGATTTGCATTAGGAAAAAGGCGGGGGGATAGGTTCAATTCCTGTGCCAGCAACTTGTTTGGCGGTGATTTTCTTAACGGATCAGTTTTAGTCTTTTTTGCCCCGAAATATCAATACATTTATGTCCAAAATTTGAAATAGTTCAAACATGATTGGGGGTATGTGTAACTAATATTATTTAGAAGATATTAAAATTTGTTTTAATTAACTTCTACATCCGATATTACATACAGGCTATTTTCCTTACAGTAGAGTCCAAATTATTTAATAATATATAATTAATGTCTTGCTTCAACTGTTAAAAGTATTTGGCATGTAAGTAGATGCTCAGAGGAATCTTTTCTCGGCGGTCCTTGTATCATCAAATCATCCAAATGTTTAGTCATTATGTATAATCGTCCTTTATAGGTATTTACTTAAAAGATAAGACATGGTAGTTTACCCTTGGTCCTTGTAGTTTATCATGTCCAGCGGTAATTCAATGGGGTTTACCAAAGGGGCTATCCATTAGGTAATGGATTAATGGGATCTATCATTGGGTAAATGACTAAAGAGTGAATTTTTTGGTAAGAAGTGTGTGGTTGCAATTAAATGGGCCTACTCTGTGATGGAGACGCTCAGCTAATCAGATAATTACTTTACTTGTGGGTCATCCCCGTGTTTTTCTTTTCCTCTTCTTTTCCGGTTTGGGGATAAAAGCGGTGTTTTAACCCAAAGCGGAGATTTTTTTTTGCATGTGTGAACCACACACAAGCATCAGAGGTGATAATCGGCATTCGATCACAAGAACTAACAGTTTCTAACACACTATCCGTTTGCTGCCATTCCTCTAAATGTTAAACTCTGGGTAAAGATTCGAATTAAATTTCGATTAAACCTAACGTCCGACTTATTGAGCAAGGCACAGACTTTTCCATGCACCTGGGCTAGAATACTTTTCCGGAAGGCAAGTTTATAAGCCACAAGGTGTAAACACTAATTTTGGGTTTTTACACTCATAACCGGGAGACAGTGGTCATACCGAGGTATATACACGAATTTTGGGTCATACTCTTAAATAAAATAATTGAAGCATGGGTAGGGATGCTATGCCAACCTAGCAAGTGCAACTGAATGAAGGACCCTGCCTAGAGTCCAGAACGTCGGTCCTTGCTAGCTGTCATGCTGGCACACACCATATTTCAGTAGAAATAATGCAAACCTTGGGGGTTTTTCGGTTGCATAGTTTCTTTGTTTAACGATTCATATTTTTGGATTAGGTTTAGTGGATGATGCTACTTGTATGTTCAGTTCGAAATTAAAGTCAATTCGGCGATTTTCCTGGGATAATGTGTAATTTCATAATTACGTTGTAAACGTACAAGCTTATCTTAAGCATCGTACGTTTTTGAACAGTTATGCCAAGTTAAGGCATGATGAGGAGGCTTACTTCAGGGACAATCTTTCAATGCGTGAACGGGATATAAACTACAGTAGCCGGACTCATAGTAGCAAGAGGTTAGTAAGTACTCGAACGGATTGATCATAAATCAGTCTAAGTTTAATCATGATACCATAATTACATGATCCAGGTGAGCGAGTTTCAAGATGGAAACGACGCTTATGCAGATGTTGAGTTCTAATTACAGATTGCGCGAGAACGATGTTAAAAAACATGGCCTTATTTGTGCCTACTTAGCAAATACAGATTAATTGAAGCACGTTACCATGACATTGATACAGAGAGCGAGTTCCAATATTGGAAATGTTTCTCGTGATTGCATTAGCCTTAACGAATTTAGTTCACAAAACGTGAGCACGATGTTGATAACATGAGCTTACTTAGTTTCTACAGATGTATGTATCTCGTAGAGCTAAGAATCAAACCAAATAAACCTAATATATGCGAGGTTAATGCATATGCAAAAGCATGATCTCGGAGCGAGTTTCGAGATCGAACACGCTTGTGTTAATAGAGGTTGAGTAATTTTGCCATTTGGCATAAATAACATTTTATTCACCCTCGAGATTGATTTCAGACTCGTTCAGGTCCGGTCGGGGCCCGTCTTTTCTGAAAATTTTTTTTTTAAGAAACAATGGAATGTAAACAAGGATTTGGTTTGATCTTGTACTCCAACGAGTAATTGATGTTACTCTTTGATATGTTTTAACTACCCTAAACGTGTATTTTATGAAGGGTATGTGTCGGAGACGAGGCCATATCCAGAGAAGCGTGCATGCACAATGATGGGTATCTCCGAGAATCAAAAACGTTTAAAATCTCTCGTGGAAACTGGAAGTGTGAATCCTCATATTTTACGTGAAAAGAGGTCAAAACTGGATTACCGAGTACTCGAACTATCACACCCGAAACACGTAATTTACAAGTGAATAGATACTTTATATACCTCATAATAGATACCCTGTCAACTGATCGTTAAAAAGTGGAGGCATAAATTCAAATAGCTTCAAGAATTTAAACCAAAAAAGAATTATGCCCTGGAAGAGCGGGCTAGTTCATCAACTATGCCCGGGACACCTCTTCCCCAAGCGTAAAGGACTGTCGTGCGAACTATTCATCCGTATAATGAGTGGAACTATGTGTATACTGGTGTAAGAGATGATTATAAGCAGACCATCGCAATTTGTTTACTCGTAATGTGAAATGGCTGAATCGCAGCTAGACCATCAGTAGCATGCTTTCAGCTTGTAGATGAAGATCTGAAAGGAATCAGAGATGAAGCTCAAAGCGGAAATACCCAAACGGAGGAAAGTAACCGTGAAGATATGCGAGGATTATATATTTGATATCGCTGACACCGGCCCCAATGCTGACAGGCCATGTTAAAACGGCGAATTCGAGCTGCGTCATCAAGTCACATGAAATGCAAGGAAAAATGTACGCATCTTGCCGACAAAAAAATGCCAAGAAGTCAATTAAGGCGATCCGTTTTGGAATCCAACCATCACTTCCTACACAAGAAAGGTTATTATAATTTTTGCACAAGTTTTGGACCCTACGTTACACAAAATTGTTAACCCATGCATGCATGCCATGCCCATGCCTAGCCCGAGGTGCTCTGGCTTTTTCCGCTAAGATAGCCCCTACTATTTTTCTTCCTTGTAGGAGTAGGTACGGACGGGACGTGAAACGCTACGGAACGTAAGCTACCCATGCCATGGCTACACATGGCGATCCTGTCGAGGGACCCCAGCGACAGGATCACCACAGGCATGTGTCTTACATTTTACAACTTCAAGCTGAAAATTAACAATATCACCCAAAGTACAAGCTCAACTCACCAAATGAGAAGATTTTTAACATAATGGTGACCAGAAATGGTTTTAGTTATGAATCACTCCGGATTCTCTAAACTATACATTGCATAGCAATACCTTGAGTTTATATTGACAAAAAAGTACCTAAATGAATAGAACTCATCCCAAACTTCTGATTTAAGCACTTTTTGTCACAATAAGCTCATGTGACAACAACCAGTGCGAAAATTGTACTGGAAGAGATGCATTGTAGGAAGAACACTATACCTCCTCATATACCAAGTAGTGAATAATGAACTAAGAAAATGAGACGGGGAACTCCAAAATAAATTATGAAAATAAAGTATGAAGGGTCTTACCCGTATTGCATAATGCTTTCTCCATGAGCATGTTCAATCCTATTACTGGAAGTTTCAATTTAGAATTGAATTTCAAATTAGACTGAAATTGGTCACGGATCGTGATGGAAAACCCTTATAATGTACAGAGACAATAACGTAATTTATAGTGATTGTGTCATAACTACCAAAACCTTAAAGGCACGCTCAGTAGTTTGCTAAATCAGAAGATCGAAAAAACATCAAAAATCAGATTTTTGCATGTATTTTTGCAAGTATGGGTGGCTAACATACCCTGCAAGCGATAAGACCCAAGGCAACCTAATAAGAACAAAATCTGATATCTTAGTCATTACTGTCCGTACGGACACTACAACACGTAATTAAATGGAAATTCATATGTTTGAACACTGCTGCTGCCGTTTTTCTTCCATTTGTGTCAATTTTTCAGTTGGAAAATAACGTATGAGACTTATCCTTCACTTTGAAGCTATTCCTCCAAATTTCAAATATTTTGAATCTTTCGAGTGGATCACTGATAGTGTCTTTAATTCAAAGCGTTTGTTAACATATTACAAAAGTAATGTACCGTTCAGCACATGTTTCGCATAAAAGAAAGTCACAGAATTGAACATATTATGCCTACCTTAAAAGAAGTGATCAAAATCCACATCTGATTTACATATGATTATCTGTGGTCAAATTATTTATTCTTGCGAATTTTTTACAGAATTTTACCATTACTGCTTAACCCGCAGAAATGGAACTTAAAGACACTATCAGTGATTTGACCAAAAGAGTCCAAATATTTGAAATTTCCAGGAATAGCTTAAAAATAAAGGATAAGTCTATAGAATTCGTATAAGTTATTTTTTCCAACTGAAGAATCAACAGAAAAGGAAGAAAACGGCAGTGTTCAAAGATACGAATCTCCATTCAATTGCGTGTTATAGTATGTGTCCGTACGGAGAGTAATGACTAAAATTCACCATTCTGTTGTTATTAGGTTGCTTCTGGCCCTATCATTTGCTGGGAATGTTAGGATACCTATAATTGTTACAGACATGCAAAAATCTTATTTTTGATGATTGTTTTTTATTTTCTGATTTAGCAAATCACTGATAGTGCCTTTAACTGATTTCTGGTCAATCAGCAATATGGTAAGAATGGTCTGAGTAAGACAATAGCATAATTTTTTGGAAGATGTTTTCATTGGTCATTGAAATGAATTTAAGATGTCAATGGCCAATCAGAAATAGTGTATGGAAAGCAGGCAGTGCTCGGGGTGTGGTAAAGATCTATTATCTTTGCCATGTGTAAGTGGAAGTTGGAAAGTGTTTTGTAAGGAGGAAAATGTTGCTGTCAAATACAGGTTTCTCTTTTACCATCCTGTATGTCCAGGACAAATATTAACTTACGACAAGAAACATTTCCGCCTTTCTTTTAAATTACACAACAACATTTTCCCCCCCTTTTTAATATAACCACTCAACCATTTTAATGGGCCAGGACCGGATACGTGCAGCGTTTTTTGGGGCGGAAACATACATAATCCTAGTCAGGAGGACCACCCTTCACTGTGAATATGTGGCCATGGGACTGTAGCTGAACGATTGTGCAGCTTCCGATAAATTTGTGAATTTTTGCAAACACAAGTACTGTTATGGGGCTTTTATCCATAAAATTGATGGAACATTTTCAACCCCCCCCCCAAATGGACCCCAGCTTGGTTTCAAGGTTACATGGTCAAATCAATTTTTTAAACTGTTCCGATTGTTCCGAAATTACACCGTGATGTGTTTAATGGTTCCAAGGATTCCAAAAGGTATAGTTTACATACACCATCTACTATCGCTTATAGTTTCGGGTTATGGGGTAAAATCGGTAAAATTCTGCAAAAAGTCATTTTGGTGTATACAGGGTCCTAAAGTGAAGTTTGCTTTGATCAGGCAATATGGTTTGCATATTGTTTCCCTACCCCTTAAAGGATTTAAATTAAGAATCTTTTGCCTTATCTGTTATGCTTAGTTTCAACGTTATCCAACAAAATTAGGTCACAGTCCCATTAGAATCCAATAGCTGCCATAGCTGCCAATAGCTGTTGACTTATTTCGCCATTTTGGTTAATAAAACCGACCTAAGAATAGTCAAAACTATTTCCTCTATTCATTCTAATGAGCTGAACCAACAACAGGAACCACGTTTTAAACAAAAATTGGGATCAACTTTTAATTTTTGACCCCTGTACAACCAAATTGACTTTCCCACCATTTTTACCAGGTTTTTACTCCCATAGTACATAAACTATAAGCCTAGTATAGAAACTATACCTTTTTGGAATCCGTGTAACCAACAAACATCATGGTGTGCTTTTCAACACAATCGGAACATTTTAATTTTTGTACACCCTTGTGTAACCTTGGAATCAAAGCTGGGGCCATGAAAGGATGTGGCAAGTGCTTCCATCCCTTATTTTGGATATCAATGCATAAAGAACTTATGTACGCAATAGTGACGTTTTATCCAATTTGCACACGTCAGCACACGAGATCTGTACACTACAGTCCCTCACTAATTGGGACAATTCATCACCGATTGGGGTGCACGACCCGAAACTGGGATTTCAGTCGTTAGTTCACTGAAAAAGCACACTGCCGGTGTATTTTTTGCATTTAAATTTGCATACTTTTGGTATTGTTCAGAAAACATTCTAATAATAACAATGCAAATGATAATCATGATGCTTAATAAACGAATCATGCTATCGATAATAAGAAACAATAACAATAATAATTTGTTTTAATAATACTCCACAGTTTATCCCGTTCGGAGTGTAAAGGCGCTCAAAGGTCGTAATACCATACAATCAAAAAAAAAATCAAAATAATACAAAATCCTATGAAAAAAAAACAAAATGTTTTAAAACGTGGGCTAAAAACAAAGACCAACACATCACATACTTTTAATAACAACCTAAAAATACTTAGTAGATGATACCATGTACAACTAATTTGTCCAAGCTTATTACAAACGAGAAGTTTACGTTTTTTCCACGGGTTTTTGTCCTTAAATTGATGTATGGCCAATTTGATATTAAACGGAAGTCGCCCAAGGATGATTGATTTTTGTACAACAGGGATTCATTTTATATCGTGGGGCAACCAAATACGAGGAGGGTTGTATGGTCGTAATAAATCATCAATATGTGATAGGTGGAAAGTAGATTAAGACTGTGATGTCACTGTAAAGGTTTAGCGCTTCCGAATTGTTTTCAAATATTTAGAAAGTGAACGAGTGAATGAGATGTGTATTTAAACCCTCGTCCCCAAGGGGTGGTTGCCACCCCCTAGTGAACTTCCTTTGGTGGCTGTTAAAATGGATCAGAAGCTTTCTTAAAAGCTTTCAGGTATTGTTTTCACATCCTTCCATATCTTTTAGCGGACACAATTGAACTAGCACCTGACCCGGAATTAGGGGGGTTGCCTTAAAGTGAATTGGATGGGGCGGGGGGTGGTTGCCACCCACCCAAATATTGTATGGTACAATTTGAAAAAAAAAACTTTCGCACAGTATGGGCCTAAAACTAGGTGCAACGAGAATGTAAAAAAAAAACAGGTGTCCTAAAAATGTGAAAATATTGATTTTTTGCAATGGTGTAAAGCTCGCTGTCACAAATATCCCATCTGAAAGGATTACGCTGAGAACGGTTTCTTTGGTACAAAAATTGTGAATTTCTAATTTCATATAAGAGCAAATTCGAAATTCTGCCTATTTTTCAATGCAATATAAGCATATACAATCGCCTTTTTTGTGTTTCATTTTAAGTTATTTTCTGAGTCAATAAAGGTAGGGTAAATCTATTGAGTGTCTAATCTATATGAAATCACTACATTTCACAGAAAATATGGATGATTTGAAATGGCACTTTGAACTAGTCATTTACCATCATTTAGAGCTCAAAACCACATGAAAATTTGATATTCCTGCCTTTCAGATTTTCGTCTATTTCCTGTGGAAATTAACAATTTTACCCACTGGCGGACTTTATGAGCCATTGTGATACCGTACTAGGTATATTGGTACTTATTCACTGATATCAAAAATCATAGCATCGAGTGCTTTATAACGAATTCCCGCGGGGTGGGGGTGGTGACCACCCACATGGTAAACCGTATTACAAAACGTCTTGGTCTTCTCTCATGGTGTCGAAACACGTTCTCAAATATGATCTATCCAGAGATGGGTACAACGCCTGGCTGCTTCACTGAATTCCGCAAGGTCCTTGTCTATGCATTGTTGCTCCAACAGTGGGCGGACCAAGAAATGTTCCATAGTCTAGTCTGTGGTGAGGTTCCACAACCAAAGGTTAGTGTCCCTATCCTGATTCCAGGTAGCCCCACTTCTGCCAAGGAAACCCTTACAATATCGACCAAGGGGCAATCTACACGGAGCGCCGCCAGATTCCGAGGACATCCCGAGATCCAGATCACAGATCCAGATCATGGGGAGAACGTTTAAGAACTCTATACATGGCGCAGTGAGTGCGAAAGTACAGCGCCCTTTCGAACCGTAAGTGTACAAATGCTACGCTCCGTGTAGTGCTTGTGTTACTAGACTACTCAGCCGCGTTTGATACAATCAATCACGAGATCTTCTTCAAACGCTTGCAGGACAGGTATGGAATCGGCGGAACAGTTCTGAAATGGTTCATATCTTATCTTAAAGATCGTTCACAAGCTGTTGCCATTGACAATGTCATCTCAGAATCTTTGCCACTGCCTTGGTGTACTCCGCAAGTCATTCGGGTCCATTGGACTTCATTATGTACACTGGACCTCTAAGCGACGTTATCAATGCACATAAGGGGATCCAGCACATCATTTATGCGGACGACACGCAGGTGTAACTTGGTATAGAAATCTTTCTGAACAATTTGACGCTGGTCAAGAAGCTTGAGGAGTGTGTTGCAGATGTACGTGCTTGGGCTATTGCAAACAGGTTAATGTTGAATGATCAAAAAACTGAAATCTTGCACTTTCACTCTCAGCATCGCAATACATCTAGGCTACCCGAATTTTGCATTGGTGATGCTAAGAATCAAAGCATCTAATTCTGCCAAAGACCTAGGAGTTGTTTTGGACAACTCACTTCTGTTAAAGCAACACATAAGCAATATTGTCGTGCGGCTTCCTTTGGTGTTTACAGAATCGGTAAGATAAGAAAGTACTTAAATCGGCCCGTGACTGAGCGTCTTGTCCACGCATTTGTCTCTTCAAGGTTGGATTGCAACAACAGTCTCCTTTATGGACTCCCTACCTCTCAACTAGCCCGTCTTCAACTTGTGCAAAATGCTGCTGCACGTTTAGTGACCCTGTCCAAACGCCGTGACCACATTTCGCCGATTCTTCATGAACTCCATTGGCTCCAGATTGAAGATCGCGTGGCTTTTAAGATATTGTTAACTGCATACAAAGTTCGTCATGGTATTGCACCAAAGTACATATGCGATTTATTGTCGGACTACTTACCCGAACGCAATCTTCGTTCTGCCTTACAACTTCAAGCATGGCCCGCGCACAAAAACTAGGTACGGTGATCGAGCTTCGCTGTTGCGGCACCACGTTTGCGGAACAACCTTCCTCTGGACATCCGCAAAGCTCCAACGATCTCGACTTTCAAGAAGAAATTGAAGACACATTTCTTCAAATTAATGTGAGACTTTTCGAATCAACTCCTTGTACTTTTTAATATTACAGCTCGTCATTTTGTTTTGTATGCTTGTTGTGGTTTTGCGGTCGCAGAAGGAATCCTGCTCTCTACATTTTGTATTTTTGCGCTCCTCGGTAGCTGAGTGGATTCGCTCTGGGTCTGCATGTACATTTTGTCTGCAACTGTAATTGTTGTTTTTGGGATATAAGATTGTAATGAATTTCATGCATATTATGCTGGTGCTTTGTAATTATCGTAAATTTTCCTCTATTTATATTGTTATATATAATCTGAGCTCTGTAATTATGTATCTCCAGCTCCTGTTTTTACCTTGTAGTTTTTTTAAATTATGGTTCTGTACAGCGCTTAGAAACTGTGTTTTAGCGCTTTATAAAGGTAGTTTAAGTTAAGTTAAGTTACTGCGTACCTTGGTGATCGAGGAATACTTTACGCGTAACCTAAAAGTACGCGCTAAAAGTGCTGCGACACTAACCAAGCGTGTACTCACCGTGTACGCGTTGCAGATCTCGATCATGTTGGTCGTGCCGGGTAGACGAAAACTGGATACGAGATCTGGATCCGATCTTGATCTGCGCTGACGTGTAGATTGCCCCAATGATATTATGCTAAATGTTGTTTAGGTCAAGCTTCCAAATTCAACCTCTGGTTCACATTGGTTCATGGCGGTTAAACCGTGGTTAATTGTTTAGAACAATAGAAATCGGTTGCAACCGGCGGACCGGCGAGTAACCGGTGGCTGAATTTTGAAGCCTCCCCTTAGATAATTCCTTTAGTAAGTCCCATGACATACTTCCAGTCGCAGCGAGCGATTGGCGTGCGCAATACCGAATTTTGACCCAAGATCAAGTGTTACGCATGCTCCACGCGCGGAAATCGCTCGATGCCTCCACTTTCTTGAGTTTTTGGACTGGAAGTATGTCATGGGCCTTAGGATACTGTCAAGTCACAATGGGGTTATATGGTCGATGTCATAACATTTAAGTATTGGATTCAATTACCTCAACTGACCATTATTGAAAATGCAGCATTCTGATTGGTCATTTTACGGCCCATTATTCTATCAATAATAGGTCGGAACTACATTTTCTTCTTAAATCAAGCTGTTTTTATTTACTTTATATAACAGAAATAAAGTTTTGAAGTATCATTTATGGGATCATGATGTATCCTCGGGCGGGTGGGGGGGGCCAGGAAAATTATTTAGTTTTCCAACCTCGGACACATTAAGGCTTTTCACACTGAGCCAGTGATCGATCGATTTTGCGATCGGATCGCTCTGTATGTAGACTTCAAACCATCCTCCAAATTCATTATATACTTCGCCAACTCTGACAACACGTATCACTGTCGGTTCCTGCTCAAGTAACAGCACACATTCGTCAAATAAATGCACTTACGTAAGAGTTCTATCCGTCATTTGAATTTCATTATTATCCATTTCATTATCCAGCCCGTTCGATTTCATGACCGTAAAACTCACATTTCTGTGGCGAAACAACCAAGGTAACCAATTATAAATCATTTAAAAAGATGGCCATGTACCTCAGCCTTTAAAAAGTCACTACCAACATTAAACCACTGCCGTTTATGCCTCAAAAGAAGTATTTCGTGAGGCAGCAGCCTCATTAATCCTTTTCTTTGGAAAACTTTTCATCGTAACTAAAGCGCTATTGCGCATGCGCGTCTAGTAATTCAGAAAACGGCGCTGTCACAAGTCTTTCAAAAACGGGCGATCGCAAAAGTCGATCGACTCACCGGCGTTCAGTGGTGAAAAGCCTTATTATTATCCCATAAATGATAAAACTGAGCACCCTTTACTTCTTAAGTATTGCCAAACAATGGGACTGTGTCTAAAGTAGAGGTTGATATTTGTTATGACTGAATATTATTAGCTTCGAACTGCATTGCCCTAAAAAATCATGCCACACGGCGGTTTCCAGTTTGCGGGGCGCGTGCCAATTAGTCCTGTCCAATTGACGCAAAGTGGAGGGGGGGGGGGGCTGCGGACGGGTGCGGTCGCACCCCCAAATTCGACACAATGTCAAAGGTCCACTTTTTTTCTGAATTTTTTGATAAAAAATTTTTTAAAATTCATAAAATTTTGACCATGAAAGTCCACTTTTTGATATGTTTCCAAAGTCCGAAAAGGACATTTTAGGTGTGGGTTGCAGCACTTTTCTAGTGTCGCACGCTACCCAAATAAGTCCTGCGTACGGCCCTGCGCAAAAGCATTTTTGATTTTTGCCGGGGGGGTAGGACATGACTTACTGCGATTGGGCATTGCATGGGAGTTTCCAAACGGTAATTTGGTAACTGCTATGTGCATTTCCATGGCAGTTCTCTGTCTCAGATACCTTACAAATATAATCAATCAATTTATTTCACACATGCAAGCAGCGATACAAAGTTTATATTATTAAGTATACAGCATAGGCGGGTAACACGCAAACAGAGCATAGCTCGAATATGGGCACCCATTATATTTTTGAGTGCTTTGGAGAGCGCTCCGTTATCTCTTTATCCGTCGTAGCAAATGAACTATACTGCCCCTTGCGGTGGGGTCCAGGGTGCGGAGTCCCCCTTAAGAGCTCTTAAGATTTTAGCACTTTGAGTGCCTTCGGGAAGCTCTCATTTATCTTATTATCTTGAAGTACATCCGGTGACCAACAATACAAGAATGGCAAATTTCTTTTCTTTATGTCAATCTTATTTTTCCCCAACGGCCATTTCAGTGCCCCTTTATGTGGCGCCCAGGTAACCTGCTCTCCTCTTGCTCCTCCCTAGCTACGCCACAGACTATGGCGTCATAAGGTGAGGGAAGAATGAATATACTGGATGATTGGTAGAAAATTTATATGTTCGCAAAAACATTATTATGCACTAAACGCTCTAAGTATATAAACTAAGTCATTTTCCCATGGTGGTAGGGCCAAAAGAACCGCTGCATGAAAACAATTTTTTTGTGAAAAAAGGAAATTTTCTCGCCCCTTCTACAATCTGTACGTGAAAACTGACAGTTTTTTTCTGACATGCTTACTTATTACGTCCTTCTGACGTAATTCTAAGCCATGATTGGTACCTCATTTGTGGTATCAATGGAAAGAGGAGGACCTAAATGTCCTTGAACAATTACATAAAATGGGGTTTTAAGCAAGTCCGGAAAAATCTTACAGGGGGTAGACGGGTTCATTACTTTAGGTCCATAGATTTTACCTTCACTCAACTCCCTAAATTTGTGTACACACTGCGCACACGCGCAGAGCCTTTACTTTTCATTATTATTATTTATTTCGGGTTTTAAAACAAACATACAAAGCCCGCGAAAAACGCTAAAAAACGTATGATTTACTTAAAATACCTATATATATATTTAAAATATTGACAATTAACTATAATTAAAATGTAAAAAAATAATACAGACTGATAAAAATATTAGATCCTTCGTATTCACTCACACACTCACCCACACATACACCCCAAAGGCAACTACAACTCCCAACCCCAAACACTCCCCGCACAACATCAAAACACTCCATTGCACCTACACATACACTCGCTCGCAACACAAACTGCACGCACACGCGTACATACACAACTACCACACACAAACACACCACACACACACAAGAATAGCCAAAAACCACCATACTTTAAATACAAACATTTAAACGGTCCACAACTGCGGATTGTTGATTTCCTATCACATACCGTGTTGTCCTGCATTAGGCAGGTCCAACTGTTGCGAACCTCTATAGGTGTCTGCTGCCATGTCTCTATCCCGTTAGCAGGAAGCATAGAACTATCTATGCCTATCAGACTTAAAAATTGTTTCTTCCAAAACCTCGGAGGAGCTGTTCACGCTTATCATTGAGGGAAAGTAAAATTAACGGTGCAAGGCCTCATCATATGAAACCGTACGATCGGTCCTTCCAAAATGATCCGACAAGCACGCTTTTGAATTTTCTCGATCTGATTGCTTGGTGATTAGTCAGTGGACCTAGTGTGCCTACAAGGGCCAACATATTCTAATCCTGGGCGACATATATTTTGGAAGACCGAAGACAGATCAATCTACAGAAGCCCTCAAACGTTCAGAACCTACAACATACGATTCGTTTTTTAGCTTCTTAATCATCTCACTAACCTGAATATCCCAACTGAGATTGTTTTGATTGTCAAACCCAAAGTTTAAAATAGAATCTGTATGAGTTTCAATTTCTTTGCCATTAATTATAAATTATTGGAAAGTGTGTTTATTTTTTCAAAGCACAGCATATCTACATTTTTCCGGCTTTGGAAGCATGTCCATTCAGATCAAGAACTGATCAAGATCCTCTTGCAATTGAGATCTATTGTTAGTTTTACTTAATAATCCAAGGGTCAAGTCGTGTCCTATACTTATCCACCGCAGTTGTGCATCACTAGCAGAAATCGTTTACAAAAGCATACAAAATTATAGGCCCAAAAAAAATTGGTATACCTTGTGGAATAACCGCCCCATATCTGAAAGGGTGTGGACGGACTTGCCCTGGTTGTTACAGTTTTAGTGCGATCTGTTAGGAAGTTGCATATACAAGGAATTATGGTGTGACGAACCCCTACGGTCAATTAATTTATTATTGCAATATTTATGGTTGTCTGGTCGAAAGGTGTAGTGAAATCGATGGCACATAAAGAGCCGCAATGGGCCGGGGGCTTTATCAATTCCCCTAAGGACTGTGTCACAAGCTCAACCAAATAATGAGTTGTAGAACTGTCAGGTATATTACAATTGCTTTTGGCAGTCACTGTGGCCAGAAATATCACCTTAACGTCCAAGGCGCGCAAAGGTGAGGGGGGCTGTTCAAAAACTTTCCCAAATAATTTAGTAGACTGATCGGTCGTAATTTGTCAAGTTGTTTTGGCATTCTGGACTTTGGGAATTAGTGTGATAGACGAAGTTCTTCAAACATTAGGAAAGACACATTCTTGTAAACAAACATTAAATATGTTCAAAGGGCATAACTACATCCCCAAACAAATCTTTAGTTTATTTTAGATGGAATATCCCCTCGGATGGTTTTGCTTTGGTAGTCTTATCCTATTCAAACCAACGGACTCTGACTTCCCTAGGAGTGATAACAGGCGGTGGCACAACGGCCGGCCTGTATGCCGGCAAATTAGCAAGATCTAAATCGGTGGCATTTCCATTACAAACGCTAGCGAAATGTGTGTTTTAATTCTCTTTCTCTTTCTGCATTTGTCTGGTGATCTCCTTGATAGGTGTCCATATTGAGATGATTTTGCGCTCTTGAACCTGTCAGAGTTTTGACATAAAACTATGCCATTTCATAGGGTTATTTGTTTTTTCAAACTTCATGTTTATTTTCATAATATTGCACTTTTGCTTTACAACAGATTTCTCTTGGATGCATTGGATTTCAAGTTGTTGTTATATCTTTGACGATCTCCCAGTTTGTATGCTCTATCACTATCACTAATTTTAGTTTTTATCTATCAGTTACCATGGGCTTTGTCCGGCGGTGTAAAGAAACTGAGTTCCTCCATGAGCGAGTGTCCTAGCTACCATAGCAGCATTACCGAATACACCGTGACCTCTTTGTAGAAGACGAGTCCTTTGGACCAGTGGTTGAAACCAATGAAGCATAACAGTACTCAATGTAGAAACACAATAGACCGATGGGTGGTAGGACACTCAGTCCACGGACACTGTTTTATATGACACCGGGTGGAGGATGAATTTGACCGGGAGGGTATTTTGACATAATTTAGCTGTGCTAATTTTAATTTATACAAACAAAATGCGTTTTTAAATTTACCGGTTCGGAAAATTAGGCCATTCCCAAATAGAATGATGCCTCCTTAACCCAACACTAATGGCAACAGAATCATTCCAACAGAATTGTATTTTAGATACCTTTAAAACAACATATCAAAAGTCTACTAAAATCAAAGGAGTGGGAACATCTTTTTTAAGGGGTAGGTTTTCTACAGGGGTCCAAAATATGAAAAGTTCAAAACGCGTCGAAAAGTATTCCAAGTGTTCGTTCGTTAACATTTCCAGATTAAAAAAAGGTAAGGTTGCCATATCTGCAGGTTGTACAGTTCAATATTTATGAAGTCAAATGGTTTCAAGGTCAGCATGGTGGTAAATTTGCAGATATATCCGTTGTTATAAAAATGGTGTCAAATTGTTCGTCTAATGGTTCAGAACCCGAAATATACTGTTCACCATCTATAATATTCGTGCATAATTTGAATCAAAATGTGACTGGGGGCTACATTGTCTATGGGAGGTCACTAGTCATAGCACTGGAATTCTTATAATAGAAATTCAAACAAAGAATCTATTCCACATTTAATTATCTAGTGGGACACATTTTAAGACAGTTTACAACCAGCCGATCAAAAAGGACCATTCTATGAATTTTTACCCCAGGATGAACTTGGAACTGTTAGGAGCCTATCGTACTAAAACTATAACGCTAGATCGGGCAAACTATACCTTTTTTAAGCTTCGGAGTAGCCCATAAATTGGTACATTCATTTAAATCAATTCGAACAATTCTAATTTTTACCCCTGCACAAACATTTGCCCCCCTTACTTCTAATGTTCCACTAGGTTGATTGTGGTATAGACTTTATATATTATTTTTGGACTATTTAAGAGTATATTAACAACCCAAAAATGTTTCTGTTGCAATTTGGTGGGGTCACCTTCATACAATTATTGTGTGGACTAAATTAGAAAGCTGCCAATACAAGGGAGAATTATGGTTTGGACGAAACCCCTAAGTCAATAATTTATTCCAATTGCAATATTATGGTTGATCCTGTCGAAAGAACTTAGTAAAACGATGGCAATTAAAGAGAGGCGGCTCAATGGACGGGATTATCCCATTCCCCTACGGGATGTGTCAACAAGGATCAAACCAAATAATGATTGGAGAATGTCAGGTATATTACCACATTGCTTGCAGTCAATGTGGCCAGCAGAAAATATCATCTAACGTCCAATCAGCCAAAAACTTTTCAAAAACTTTCCCAAATAATTAGTAAGACTGACTCGGTCGTAATTTGTCCAAGTGTTTGGATTCTGGACTTTGGGAATTGGTATGATAGACGAAGTCTTCCAAACATTAGGAAAAGACCCCCCTCTTGTCAACAAACATTAAAAATATGAGTCAAAGGCAGAATAAATCCCAAACAAATTCTAGTTATTTAGAGGAATATCACTGGAATGGGTTTTGCTCTTTGGGTAGTCTTCATCTATTCAAAACCAGACGGACTTCCCTGGAGTGATAACAGGTGGTGGCAACGTGGGCCTGTATGCTGGCCAAACTTAGCAAAGATCTAATAGTGGCATTTCATTACAAACCGCTAGCGAAATGTTGGTTTATAATTTCTGCACGTGTCTGGATTCTTTGGATAGGTGATCCATATTGAGACTAAGATTTTGCTCCTTGAACCGTCAAGATTGTTGACATAACTATGCCATTTCATAGGGTTTTTGTTTTCAACCTTCAATGTTTATTTTCATATATTGCCATTTTGATTTACCATATTCTCTTTGGATTTCATTGGATTCAAATTTTTAATCTTGACGATCTCCCAGTTTGTATGCTCTATCACGATCATTTAATTTTAGTTTTTAATTCTATAAGTTAACCATTGGCTTGTCCCGGTGTCAAGAAATTGAGTGTCCCACATGAGAAAGTGCCCTAGCTACCATAGAAACATGAACGGAATACACCGTGGACCGTGTAGACGAGTCCATTTGGACACCAGTGTTGAACAAAGAGATTACAGTACCAATGTAGAACACAATAGACAGATGGGTGGTAGGACCTACAGTCAACGCGAAAAAAACAGGTTATAGACACCGGTGGAAGGGTGAATTTGACGGGGGAGGGTATTTTGACATAATTTCGCTGTGCATCCATTTATTTATACAACAAAATGCTGTTTTTACCGGTTCGAAAATTAGCAGAAAAACACTTTCTGTTTCAGATTAAACCCTGTTTTTAAGTTTATAATTAATTTTATTGATTTATATTAATTAGCTTATTGAACTTGAACAAACAAAAACTATTTATTTTTTTCTTAACTTAAATATTTTAAAAACAATGTTTGTGTTTCAGTTTTTTAATTTTTGTATTTTTACATTAAAAACATAACCTTATAATGTCACGATGACTCGGATCAGATTCTTGTGAAGGCCATGACCGACAGCCAAAAAGCACATTTTAGCCAGTTTAGCTAATCCAGCACCATATTGGACCATAATTAAAGATCTCAGTTTGCCAAAAAGTTAGAGTATTCACTTACTATATGCGAGGGGAATACGCTTGGCTTAGTATTAAAACGTCAGCAACTGCAAAGAAACCTTCTATGTGCTCAATTTCAAGGTTCAACTTCATGTATTGTTGGAAAACCTGCAGTATTGTATTGCAGTATTATTATCTATCTCAGGATCAGGGTTCCCGCTTAGTAGTTGATTTTGGCGTCAAATGACACACAGAAATTTTTGAACTGGACACAGAATGAGTTAACAAAAAACGAGGTTCACTTGGACGCCATAATTCTAGCCTATGAAAGGCAAAAAAATATATGTTTCCAAAGCCAAAAATTGTATAGACAAATATTTCTGCTAACTGCAGCATGCAAAATCGGCTTTATTGTGGGAAACAAATTCACCAGATTGCAATGGCATTACTATAATTTTTTTCGACAGAAAAACCAACTTTTACATTAAAAGAAAGAAAATGTGATATGACTCGAAAAGTTTCACCAAATGCACCTAAGTGGAAACCCTTGCCTCAGGATATTTCTTTCCACCCAGGACCTTCCTTAGCCTTTCGGCCCGATTTAGAACGCTTGAGCGTTCCTTGCAAATAAATAAATACTTGAACATACATTCAGATACTATTTTGGTATCTCAATGTGGAACCAATCCAAAAAAAGATGAAGTTTGGTAAAATTTTACGTTTATAATGTGCTTTACACACTTCGGCAATGCGTTTTTGCCATGGAGAAGCATGTGAATTGCTATGCTGGAGAGATCTAGACATGTCTTTAGGTGACAGTTTCAAACAATGAAATCCTAAAATTAATTCGGGTTGGGTTTTGAAAACGGGTTAAATTACTTAATGTTTGCGTTATTCAACCCATCCATGCACGGTATAAAACAACGTCCTTTCAATTCAGTTAACTTGTAGGTAGCAGATGAGATAAATCCTCTTTGTAACAGCACTGACTTCTCCGAGCGCACGGATGTGAGCATTTCCAGGAATGCTTTCTTTTAAAATATAACTGGGATGAATAGAGATTTCATTTAGTAAAACTCTCGGCTTGCCTACTGGAATGTGGTAATATGTATGAGCTTTGATTTACAAATAGTATGGAATACTTGAACCAATGGTCTGTGTATTTTTTTTAAATCCAATTTGAAATCAGAACGTTGACGTAAAGGCTGACAATATAGATAAATATGTTCAACTCATTTTTGAACTAATCCAAAACAATGTCGAATTGTGAGGATAGGAGTAAGGCATGGTGGTCAACCTTTTGCACATTTGATCAGTTTGTCGGCCGTACTCTTTTCAGAACCGTATCTCACGTGATAGCGTCACCGTTCGTTCTAACGATCATATACATTGCTCTCAAATGTGTTTGTGCCTCGCTTTTGTAGCAAAAAAAAAAAAAAAAATAGTAAATTAAAAAAAAAAAAATCCTAACGTCCCTAGAGGAAAAAAACAAATCGGGACGAATCACC
>JAMKCH010015254.1:0-126496 GCA_023653785.1 Ophioderma brevispina | reverse complement strand
AACATAGTTTTTTGATCGTGTTAGCTATTCGAAGGCCCATACAGGATGCTCCACACCTTATACACTTGTATGTTGGCCTAATCGCCCACTCTGATCCACACGTGGGGGAGGGGCAGAAACGTGTACTGGGTATCACTAGGAGTCCTACACTGTTTACCCTCCTCCACTTCCCCCCCCCCCCCTCCGCTCTTTCCATCATCGCTCTCACCCAAAGATCCCGTAATTTCAAACACATTCTTTGCATAACCAACCGAACTTTTATTTTACAACTTTATCTTCACCCCACCCAATATCCCTTTTCCTTTCTCATTTATTTCATCACGATTTGCTTACTTTAATTACTAGTAAAAGAAAATATAGTCAATTGAAGCCTTCGAGAAGAAATTCGATGTTTGTATCTTTTGTGTTTTAGCACTTACCCTAACTCCAAAATGTTCACCAACGCTTTATGGCTTATGACCTACCATAGGAATGGCACTCCCCCCCCCCCTTTTTACACTTTTCTTCTCACTGCATGCATATCTTAAAGTTTGAATTAATGTCAATAAGACTAACACACGCATTTCATATATAGTCCTCCCTCGCATCGCACCCCCCCCCCCCATCTCATTATGGTTTTGCGATAGAGATGGGTGTCTTCAAATCATTTCTTTTGATACACTCCTCAATCTAAAGTTCGTCTTCGAATCTTTATTGTTTATTTTTATGAACCCTCGCTCAAATGGGTCCAAAAGTGTTCTTTAGAGCTTGGCAACACTTTACTTTCGCTTCTTTATAGACTCTATTTGAAAGAAAGGTTCTATTATGAGAAAAATAAGGCTCTAGGTTCAACTTTTTTCTCGTAGAGGTGACATTTCTCTGGTTTTTCTGTTCAATGTTCGTGAGTGCAAGCCAAAAGATTAAGCCTTGAAAATAGTGCTAAATGTAAATTTTTCTAACATGGTAAATTTAAATTTTCTATTTAATCGGAAACTAAAGTATAATACGTTAATTGATGTTTTATTTTAATTTGTATTTATATTACGATATATATAAATTGCACAATTCTACTTTCTTTTAAGGTGGTATTGTTCCATTTTTCCAACCCGCGAAAAATAGCACTTTGGCCTTTTATTCGGCTCATGTCGCGTGCATATGCCGCCGCGTATCGCTAGGCTTTTTCGAAAAAAATGGGTAAATCAAGTTTACGGCTTTTAAAACATGCTTATTTGCCGAACGGACCAGTAGTCACACATTCGCTGAAATTTCACACCACTGTGCAAAAATAAATCATCTGTAATATATAGCTATATGTTATTTGTAGAAACGTTTTAAAATTTTGTTGTGTTCAAATGGCGCACAACACTAAATTCCCCACGCATTTCATGTAATGGTTTTCTTCCGGTAAAAAGCACAGCTAATTTTGAGATTCTTTAAACGGTCCTGTACGAGTTTGTAAAGATCGTAGTGCATATTATGTTTCCAAAATACAGGTACGCGTGTCCTTAACACATGGGATACGATAAATTTAAAATTTTGATTTTCACGGAGAAGGGCCCTCGGCGTATGAAGATGGGTAAATGAAGTTTACAGGCTCGAAAACGGGTTGAAAATGGCAACGGATCGCTATTTAGGGTCTCGAATCGGAAACGAATCGGGACCCCCCATACATTGAAACAAATGTTAAAGTTCCATCGATTTGCAATCCATGATATATAACTTGTATCCAAATGTTGCCGCCTTGGAGTTCGAAATCTCGCACTTTCAAAACAGTTAAACTATTTTTCGTGTATTTCACTGGGCAGTTATTTACTGTGTCGCCCTTGGAACACATACTGCTGTCCGCACGGAGTTTAGAGAACTCCGTGCTTTCCGCCCATAAAATATCAGTTATTTTGCTGAAATAAACCAATCCATTAAAAAAAACATACCCATGATAATACATAAAGATACAATCTTCTCCGTATGGCCTAGCCGTGTGGGGCTTACATGTGAAACTAGGCTTAGGCCAGCCGGGCTATAGGGCCTGGCTCCGGCTAGGCTAGCTATAGAACTATTACTAAGAGTTTGAAATGGGTCACATCGTTTGGTCGTGTTAGCTATTCGAATGCCCATACAGGATGCCATCCACACCTTATACCACTTGTAAGTTTGGCCTAATCGCCCACTCTGATCCCACACTGGGGGGAGGGGCAGAAAATCGGGTACGTGGTCTCCTTAGGCCCTAGACTGTTTACCCTCTCCACTTCCCCCCCCCCCTCCGCTCTTTCCATCATCTCTCGCACCCAAAGATCCGTAATTTTTCCAAAAACACTTCGTTGGCATAACCACCAACTCTTCTTTTTCACTTTATCTGTCACCCAAAAGATCCCTTTTCTTTCTCAATTTAATTTCCACGGCTGTGCTTACTTTATTATAGTTTAAAGAAATTATAGTCAATTGAAGTCCTTGAGAGAATTCGATGTTTGTAGCTTTGTTTTAGCACTTACCTAACTCCAAATGTTCACCACGGCTTTATGCTATTACCCTCCCATAGAAATGGCATGGCCCCCCCCCCCCCGTTTTAACCCCTTTTCTACACTTTTCTCATGCAGACCATTATCTTAAAGTTGAATTCATGCATAAGACTAAAACGCATTTCATATATGAGTCCTCCCTCCATCGCCCCCCCCCCCCCCCATCGCAATTTGGTTTTGGCGATAGAGGATGGGTGTCTTCATCATTCTTTTGATACTCTAATATAAAGTCGTCTTCGATCTTTTTTAATCTCTTATGAACCCTCGCTCAAATGGTCCAAAAGTGTTCTTTACTTTAGAGCTTTCAAACTTTACTTCGCTGCTTTATAGAATCTATTTGAAAGAAAGGTTCTATTATGAGAAAAAATAGGCGCTAGGTTCAACTTTTTCTCGTAGAGTGTACATTTCTCTGGTCTTATGTTCATGTTCGTGCGTGCATAGCAAAAAGATTAAGCTTGAAATAAAGTGCTAAATGTATATTTCTAACATGGTGAAATTTATTGTTATAATTTAATCCGAGAAAAATAATTATAATTTTTAGATTGAGGTTTATTTATTTTATTTATATTTAACGATATACTATACTGCACTTCTACTTTCTTTTAAGGTGGTCCTTGTTCCATTTTTCACACACACCGGCAAAAATAACACTTTGGCCTTTTTAATATTCGGCTCATGGCGCGTGCTTATGCCGCCGCGGATTGCTAGCGCTTTTTCGAAATGCGGTATCAAGGTACGTCTTTTACAACTGCTATGTGCCGACGACAGAGGTACCTCGCTGAAATTTACAACAATGTTCAAATAAATATTTAATAGAGCGATAGTTATTTGTAGAAATCGTTAAAATGTGTTGTGGTTTGAACACATGACTGCGTGTACGCACGGAAGTTATAGAAATCCTTGCTTTCGCCCATACAATATGCCATGTATTTTTGCTGAAATATAACCAATCACATTAAAACCATACCGCCAGATAATAAATACAGATACAAATCTCCGTATGGCTAGCCTTGTGGGTGCGTCAAATGTGAAACGTAGGACTTTGGCCAGCCGGCTAGGGCTAGGCTCCGTGCTAGGCTAGGCTATAGAACTATACCTAAGAGTTTGAAATGGTTCAACATATTTTGATCGTGTTGAGCTATTCGAATGCCAACAGATGCTCCACACCTGATAAACTTGTAATGTTGGCCTAATCGTAATCGTACAGCTCTGATCCACACGTGGTGGGGGGGCAGAAAACCGGTACGGGTATCATTAGGCCTACTGTTTACCCTCCTCCACTTCCCCCCCCCCCTCCTCCGCTCTTTTTCCCTCATCGCTGTCACCCTAAAGATCCCGTAATTTTTCAAACACATCATTCTTTGCCATAAACCCCAACTCTTATTTTACACTTTATATCTGTCACCCCAAGATCCCTTTTCTTTCTTCTCATTTATTTTATCACGGCACGGATTTGCTACTTATTATAGTCTAAAGAAATCTAGTCAATTGAAGCCTTTGATAAGAAATTCGATGTTTTGTAGCTTTTGTTTTAGCACTTACCCTACTCCAAAATGTTCACAACGGCTTTAGGCTTATGACCTCCATAGAATGGCACTCCCCCCCCCCCCCCCCCGTTTACACTTTTCTCACTGCATCATATTTAAAGTGATTAATGTCATAAAGACTAACACGCATTTCATTATGAGTCCTCCCTCGCATCGCACCCCCCCCCCCCATCGCAATTTTGGTTTTGCGATAGAGTATTGTGTCTGTCATCATTTTCTTTTGATACACTCTAAATATAAAAGTTCGTCTTCGACTCTTTTTATTCTTATGAACCCTCGCTCAAAATGGATCCAAATTGTTCTTTAGAGCTGCAAAACATTTACTTTCGCTTCTTTATAGAACTATTTGAAAGAACGGTCTATTATTATTAAAAAAATAAGGCTCTAGGTTCAACTATTTTCTCGTAGAGTTTACATTTCTCTGGTTTTTGTTCAATGTGCGTGCGTGCATAGCAAAACGATTACGCTTTTGAAAATACGTGCTAAATGTAATATTGCTAACATGGTGAAATTTATTTTAAAAAAATTAAAAAAATTAAAAATAATTTTATATTATAGGGATGGAGGTTTATTTAATTTTATTTAATTTACGATATACGTATAAATTGAACAATTCTACTTTCTTTTTAAGGGTGGTTATTGTTCAATTTTTCACCCGCGAAAAAATAAACACATTTGGCCCTTTTTATTCGGCCATGGACGCGTTCTTATGCCGCCGCGGATGCTAGCGCTTTTTCGAAAAAAAATGCGGTATTCAAGTACGGCTTTTAAAACATGCATATTTGCCGACCGCCGAACGGGAGAGTAGTACATCGCTGAATGAAATTTCACACAAATGTGCTGCAAAATAATAAATTAATTTAATATAGCGATATGTTTTTTGTTAGAAATCGTTTTTTTTAATTTTAAATTTTGTTGTGTTCAAGGGCGCTACACACTAAATATCACCACGCATTCATTTGTATGGTTTTACTTCCGGTTAAAAAAAATCACAGCAATTTTGAGATGCTGTACGGTCGTACGAGTTTGTAAAGAGTTGAGTGCCATATTATGTTTCAAATAAAAAGGTACAAGTGTCTTTAACACATTGGATACGATGATTGAAATTTAATGACATTTGTGAAATTTAAAATTTTGATTTTCACGGAGGAGAAGTGGGCCCTCGGTGTATGAAGGATGAGCGTAAAAGAGTTTGCAGGCTCGAAAATGGGTGGAAAATGGCACGGCCGCTATTTCGGGGTCTCGTATCGGAAGAAAAAAACGATCGGAAAGAACCCCCACTACATGAAACATATGTTAAAGTTTCCATCGATTGCAATCCAATTATATATAACTTGTATGCCAAATGTTGCCGATTGGTCGAAATCGTCGCTTTCAAACAAGGTAAATTTGAGGTGATTTCAATGGGGGCCAGTTAGTACTGGTGTGAGCCCTGCAGCAAAGCAGGAAAGGACCGCAGGCGCGAGTTTTTTTAATAAACCGCAAACAAACGCACAGTGATCCGCGGTATCTGGTATGATACCTTCGCAGCATCAAAACTAAAATTTATTCCATTTTTGTCGACGATGATCTGGGCTCTAAACGAATGCTTGAGGCAATGGCTGAAGTTGTTGTTTAAAGCAGCTTGTGCGTAAACAAATCACACGTCAAAACACCTTAAAAAAGGGGGGGGGGGGGGGGGGCACGCCGCGATTTACGACGAGCTGTGCATTCAGCCTCGCTTCAGGGAGCCACAACACTAATCACATCCCGTTTGTGGTGAATGTAGGTAGTTCCGGTTAATGACAAAACATGGTTGAGATTATTTTGCCCCCCGTCTTGGGGCCCCGGTCCTAGTGAGGGTGTTATTTATAATAAAAGTGAAAGAATATACCTTGATCATCGCTGAGATTATCACAAAAAAATTTGGAAATCGATTCGGTGTAGAAACAAGGCCCTCGAAATTCCGGCCCTGGTCGAAGCGGCTATGAGCGTACACGTAGGCTCAAAATAGTGGTGGCGTGCTGTTCATATGCCATTTTCTTAAAATTCTTACTAGAATGATATTCAAAAAATGAAACTTATTCGAAAGTTTTAGTTGTGATCTATACGGAATGAATTCATATATTCAAAAATATTGTCACGGCGGGGTGTAAATCAGCGGGCGCGAGTGTATTTTACGTGTATTTCAATGGAGCGATTATTTATGGTGTCGACTTCCTTCTAAACCTCCATACGGGAGTGTGAATTGTTGCGATTCGGAGTCTGCAAAGACCTCAGATTTGTTTTAATTTTTTGAGGGATTTTACATTAGACATCTATATTGACCATAGATGGAACAAATCCCAATTTATAACGATTTTACAAAGGAAATCGCTTGAAGAAAGGTGATCATGAAAATGGTCGATTTATGCCGTGTTTTTCGTATGGACTGCAATTTGTCTCAAATCTTGATTGAATTGGATGGTTGAACAGCTCGCAAAATCAAAGAAGTACATTGAAATTTTCCAATGTAATGGCATGGTGGGGTTGTTTATGACTAGTAAAAGGCCGTATGAAAAAGCTAGTTATCAAGTCCAAGCGCGTTGTTTATTGTTTAAGGGAAGCCGATGTCCCAAACCGCGTTTTCCTTCATTTTTTGACCAAAAAAAGCGTGCGTCGAGTTTAACATTGTATTTAATACTCCACCCAAATCCCTAGAGGTATTTCAAGAAGAAAAACAACATTGTAGCTTTCTTTACTTTATATGAACTATGTTAAGAAGAAAGAAAGTAGAAAAAGAAAGCATCTCAAGATGCGAAAATTACTAGTTTCCCACCCCTACCCCTTATTACTTTGACGCAATCCTCATTACACGCGCGTATAGTACCAGCCGATGCGGGGGGGGGGGGGGGGGGGGTTTTTTGTCGGGGTTCAGTGAATAAGCATTATCCATTATTAAGTATGTGTTCGATTGTATTATTTACATTCTTGAAGATAATTCAAAGATGCTTGAAGCAACAAATCATACTTAGTTCCACCAAAAAAGCCATGCTGTTTTAACCGCTGTTGTATTTCTTGGGTAAACGCAGTAAAGAGCGCCAAAATGCACAAAAAATGGGATTTAGAATAATATCAATTTACTTGGAGACACATAACTCCCGTTCAGTGTCGTGGGGAAGTTAAAAAAATGACAATTTTCTTAAAAACGTCAATTATGTCCAAAAATCAAGAAAAAAATTAAAAACCATATATCAAGTTGTTCGAAGGGCGCAAAACACTAAATTCACTCCACGTTTGGGGGGAAATGGTATGGTAGTTCCGTGGTTTTAAAAATGACCCCAAAACAGGTTTGAGATATTTTGCAGTCCTTTGGGGACGGGTTCCTAGTGGGGTGTTATATTATAAGAAAGTGAAAAGAGTTATAGCTTGACCATCAGCTGAGATTTATCACAAACTTTGGAAATTCGATTCGGTTTTGGAGAAAAACTAGGCCCTCGACTTACGACCCTGGTCGAAAAAGCGGCTATGAGGCATACACGTCGGCTCAAATATAGTGGTGGCGCTGTAATATGCCATTTTATTAAAATCTCTACTAGAATGATATCAAAAAATGAAACTTATTCGAAAAAAGTTTTAGTTGTGATCTATACGGAAATGATTCATTAAGATTCAAAATATTGTCCCACGCGGGGTTGGTACATCAGCGGGCGCGGATTTGTGCTGTGCGGTATTTTTACGTGTATTTCAATGGAAGCAATTATTTAGTGGGGTGCGCCCGTCAAAGGGGGCACACCAGTAAATAACTTGCCCTGTAATACACGCAAAGATACCCTGTTTTGAAAGCGGATGTCGAACTCAAGCGGCAATATTGGCAACAAGGTTTATCAATCAATGGATTGCAAATCGTTGAAACTTTAACATATGGTTCAATATGGGGGGGGTCTTCCGATTCGTTTTTACGATACGAGACCCTAAATAGCGACCGCCGTTGCATTTTCCCCCTGTTTTCGCGCCTGCAAACTCATTTTCGCCATCTTCACTACACCGAGGGCACCCCTACTTTCTCCGTGAAATTTTCAAATTTAATCGTCTCCAATGTGTTAAAGACACATGTACTTTGTATTGAAAATAATATGGTTATAAAAGATCTTCACAATACTCGCACGGGACCGTAAAAATTCAAAATTAGCTGGGTTTTTTACCGGAAACAGTGTAAACAATTAGGCCTACATGAAAGGGTGGTGATTAGTGTTGTGCGCCCTATGAACACAAACAAAATTTTAACGATTTCTACAAAAAACATATAGCTATTTTAAATTGATTTAGTTTGCCATTTGTGTGAAATTTAGCGATGTGTACTACTCTCCGTTCGGCAAATATGCAGGTTTTAAAAGCCCGACTTGATACCGCATTTTCCGAAAAAGCGCTAGCGATCCGCGGCGGCATCTGCACGCGCCAGGAGCCGAATAAAAGGCCAACTGTTATTTTTCGCGGATGAAAAAACTATAACAATACCACCTTAAAAAGAAAGGGGGAAGAATAAGAGAAAAAAATAAAAAACTTAAAAAAGATAATAAATATAAAATGAAGAAACCGCAAGCCTTAAAATTAGAATTTATTTTTCGAAATTAAATATAAAAACATAATTTTCACCATGTTAGAAATATTACATTTAGCAACTTATTTTACAAGGCTTAATCGTTTGTGCTCGCACGCACGCCACATTCATTGAACATAAAACCAGTGAAATGTACACTCTATGAGAAAAAAGTTAGTAAACATAGAACCGTATTTGGTTTCTCATAATCGAACCCTTCTTTCAAATAGATTCTAGAAAGAAGCGAAAAAGTAAAGTTCTGCAAGCTCTAAGAACACTTCGGAACCATTGGAGTGAGGGTTTCAGAAGAAGAAAAAAAGATTCGAAGACCGACAACTTTTCTATTAGATTGATTAAATGAAATGAGATTGAAGACACCCATCCTCCATCGCAGAACTAAAATTTTGCGATAGAGGGGCAGGGGGTGCGTGCCAGGGAAGAATTTATATGAAAAATGAGTGCTTTAGTATGATGGCCATTAATTAAACTTTAAGATAATGCATTGCAGTGAGGAAAAGTTGTTAAAAAAGGGGGGAGGGCATTGCCATTTCTTGGTTAGGATATGCCATTAACATGAGTAAGCCGTTTGGAGGCCGGCCGTGTTGGTTTTGGTGAACATTTTGGGGTTTAATGTGGGCCCAAAACCCCATTTTTTACCCTGAAACCCAAAAGTTAGCGTCCGCACAATTTTTTTGGCCTTCTGCATCCTGAAAGACCTACTGATTGGGAAACTGAGGGGTGCCAAATTTGCACCCTTGAGCATTTTGAAAATTCCAAGATGGCACCAAGATGCCGCACACATAAAATTAGCATAACTCAGTTCTTATAACGCAGCTATAAGGCGATCTGTTTTTGGTATGGGTTTTTGGTGTCCAATGAATTCAAATTTGTACTTCTTTTAACACTCACAGTCCTTCCCTATACCCGAAATCCCAAGATTGGCCGCCAAGATGGATGCCTGCAACACAACATATAATTAGCAATATTCTCAGCTTCAAATAGCAATACAATGATTCTAATGTCTTTTGTATAGGTTTTTGGTACGTCTGTCAAAGAATTCAAATTTGTACTTTTTGTAAATACTTTATCTTTCTAATACCGAAAATCCAAGAGGCTGCCAAAAGGCCAACAAATTGGACTGCCCACAGCATTTGCTGAGCTTAATTCTCAGCGTCAGAAGTACAAAAGATGTATGGGTTTAGGGTAGTTAATTAGATTTTAATGGTCAATGTGTTCAATGTTATCATATATTTATGACTTCAGGAGCCCAGCCTTGCTTCTTAACACAAAGGACTTACAAAAAAGGCTCGGTTTTCTTTATGTCAATCACCCATGACGATCACATCTTTTTTTGGTTTTGTTTTGTTCAAAAAAACAATGGCGATAAAAAACCTCTATTTGACTTTGGTACCAACAAACCTTTAACGCTCGCGGTTTGCCCCCCTTGCCTACGTCCAAATGAATTTAATTTGGGGGGGTTATTATTTTGACAGTGGCACACTTTACGACTATAGGTACAAGAAAAATTTTATTGACATGAGGGGCTTCTGATGCAACCCTAGCCAGGACATGAAAAGTACAAAGACTGTGTTGGGTTCTATTACTAATAAATTAGACAAAGCAGATGTCTTGGTAGCGTTACTTTTGCAGTTTAGTATCAGGGTGCAACAAGGAGCGGTTCACGCTGGGAAAAGCAGGTAATAGACAAGCACCCAGAGTTGCACTCTTCCACCCGTAAAAACTAAGTAACAAGCTATCGACATCATTGTAAACACCGCTTATAACACTGTCAAAGAGGAATCACAACCAGCTCGGCAGACAGAGAATGTGCTATCTAGACCTTTCTGTCGACACGCTGATAAACTCTCAAGCTCCCCTTCAACATCTACAGGCCAGGGAAACTGGGGAGAAGATCCTCCAAGACCAGACCAACGCACTCGTTGGACACCTATGACAAACGACCAACCTGGCGGTAGCAATTCTTCCACGCAAGGAATGGGTCCACCTTAAACCGGATTCGCTCAGGAGGCGGTTGCTTCAACCGCAATGAATGCTACTGATGCAAAACCTGCCAATGTGGGTTCTCCATCACAAATGTACTGCGGATCACATCCAATGAGTGCCCTACCTTCGTCCACCGGTGGCATATATACTTTCTCAAAGCCCAACCAATCAAACAGTGAGCTTGGCTCCCACCTTCTACAACATATAGCTGTTTGCCCTCACTACGAAGAAAGAAAAGAACAACAAAACTCATGGGCGGTGTTGAAAAGTTCTTAAAGAACAGCGCACAGTAGGAGTAGAGTACATCGCACTATTGTGTCCAGGATCTTTATTGAGTAGAAATATCTTTCCCTAGAGCATCCAAATTGGAAGCAGGCTTTCGACATTCTAGTGAATGCCATCAGAGCAATAAAACAGTCATGATGTTTCATCCTTATATACACCAGTAAACAAAAGGGAGAGAGGACAATAAGAGGCTGAGGTAGTAAAGGATACCCCGTAATTAAGTTTCCGGTTCATTGGTTGAGTAGATGGCATTTCTTGGAGTAGTCTACCCCAGTCAGGAGGAATTTGCTCCTTTATCCCCTATTAAAATTGTTAGGGGTAGACTTGATGTAGGTGAAGACTTGATGAGTTCATTCAGTCCAATTATGTTCCTGTCAGAATTTTAGTCTTGTCAACTCAATGTTATTGTTGCGTTCATTCACGCCATGTTCGGCGAGATAGCCGAGTTTGTGTGTTTGCCCGTATGAGTCGCTTTCTGGTGTTCGGTGGTTCTTTTTTCAATTATATGCCGGTTTCACAATGTACACTTGGTCAATGATCCACACGGAATGGAATAGAGTAGATGATAACTCCAGGTTGGAATTCCTTGGGAACAGGGTCTTAAGGTGTAGCTAGTTGTTATCGACTTACAGCATAGGGGGGGGGCCAATGAGTTGACCTACATACTTCAAACCTCTGACCGGAAAGACCAGACCCCGTGTAAAAGACACACCGACGTGATTTCGCTACGTTCACTATCTACTCGACCCTCAAAGACTTGGAGGAGATAGGCTAGTATCCTTTGATGTTGAATCGCTTTTCACATCTGTTCCTCTGAAGGAAAGGAAGCCATTGACCTAACCAGGGACGTATTAAAGATGACGCGACACTGATTGACCGGAATCCCCTCCGCATGCTGGACGTGAAACGGATGTTGGAGGTTGTTTGAGGCGACCTATACTCACATAATGATGAGCGAACGGCAGGAAGCCCTTCTAACTGCACCTAGGCCACCGCCCATATGGAAACGTATGTGGACCACAATTTGTGTTGTGTTATAGATCGAGAACATTTTATCGTCTTTTTTGCAACCTCAACAGTTTCGGCAAATGATGTAATTCACAATCACTCATTCTGAAGAGGGATGACCCAAAGGACAGATCGCATTCCTCGATGTTTTGGTTGAGATGAAATCTGACCTATTCTTGGACCCGCTTTCTTGTCTATTTCGCAAGAAGACCCACACCGAACAATACTTGAATTGAATCGCTGTCTGTGCCTGTGAATATGATCCACCATGCACTTCAGGCTCAAAATGTGAATTTTCTGTGAATGCAAGGTGGCAACTGTCAAAATAAGTGGACTCTTTAAAATTAAAGATGATTCAGCTGACCAAAGTGATCAAGACGTAGAACTGATGAAGAAGAAATGAGGACATAATTTTCCAAAATTATTTTTATCTAATTCGTATTTATTTAAATTTGATTTGTGCAAATTTGCCACAACCTTCTTATATGAGGTGGGCTCATTTTTGATTTGAAGTGGTTTAACAAAGGTAGTGCCTTATAGGAAACTTGGCACAATATGTGGATATGTTATGCATTCGCCACTACCTTCAGGATTTGATAACAAGTTGCCAATTAAGGACATACATTACTATCGAAAGCTGGTGTGTTTTTGACCCACTGCTTCTCTTACCTTTTAGAAACATTCGCCTCATTTGATTCTTTGAATGCTTGCAAAAAGACCACTTGTACTAAGAAATTGTGTATCACATTTATATTTGAAGGATTTGACAACTATGGACTACCTTAGATAAATGACAACTTGTGTGGAATTATCGTGATTTGAACATTTTGCTCAACGGTTATAGACACCCATTCATGGACAACTTTTCCCATCATTTTTCATTAGTTTAAACGCTTTGCCAAATATATAATACCAATTATGAACCCGAACGACATCTTTGTAATTGGAATTTTGCCCAATTCCTAGACTACCCGATCATGACAATTTTTGAGTTAATTTTCAAGTTGAAAACACTGCTAACGCGAACTAACGGTTAGGATGACAAATGTACATTTCATCACCATACTTGAATTGCTTTGTTACCTTCAGTAAAAAACTATAATGCATAAGTTGTACCATTGTCACAGTTAAATGGTCTGCGAACTGTAAAGACTACCTTTTTGGAACACTTTGGAATCACTATGAATATTGGATCGTCTTTAGCCACCAATGCCGATCGAGAACTATTATTCTGCGTGATAACACATTGTGCATTCGTCTATTTATATCTGTACTTCCGCCAGGCCCACTTACCCCCCACCTCCATCCCACGGCTGTAGTGTAAAGAACATAGTCCATGCTTTGTCAATAAGAGCTAGAAATATATAGCTATATTGAAATGTACACCAATAATTGGTCTCGTTATTTGCTTCAAGAGCTGCCGATTGAATTGTGTAATTAATATGTGGGGTGATGGCGATGGCCTCATTCTTGGATTGTCAGGTATAGGGAGACTTTCCAGTGTTGAGGAAAGAAGTACACTATTTTGAATTATGTGATCATCCAAAAACCCCCCATACAGATACCGTTACCAAGATCATTCCTTCTTTCCTATAGCGGCTTTGGACGCAATGACAGCATGTTGCCTTGTCAGTTAGTTCATTCCTAATTTTATGTCCCCCTGGCTGGCGTGACATATCTCTGGGGCGGCCTATCTTGGACTGTATTTCAAATGCCTAAAGTGGGGCAATTTTGGTCCACCCCTCCAGTTCTCAAATCCAGCCAGGTCTTCCATGCGATTGCTTAGAAGAAACATCGAACAAATTCATATCTTGTGCGGCTTTCGCTTATTTTTGGGTTTTTTTAGTTTTGGCCCCAGACAAGTTAGGGTAAGCGCTAAAACAAAAGCTACAAACATTGAATTTCTACTCAAAAGGCTTCAATGACTATATTTTCTTTAACATATATTAAAGTGAGCAAATCGTGATAAATAAATGAACAGAAAAAGGGTCTTTGGGTGAGAGTAAAGTGGAAAATGAATGTTCTTGGTGGTTATGCAAAGAATTTGTTTGAAAATGACGGGATCTTGTGGGTTACAGCGATTGATGGAAAGAGCTGGGGGGGGGGGGGTCAACATATGAAGACCCGTTTTCCCCTCCCCCCCCCCCCCCATTTGGATCAGAGCTGGACGATTAGGCCAACATTACAAGTTATCAGGGGTGTGGAGCATCCTGTAGAGGCATTCGAATAGCTCAACACTATCACACTATGTTGAAACAACCCATTTCAAAACTCTTTTTTAGGTATACCTAGCCTAGCCACGGGGCGGCGGGGCCTAGCCCTAGCCCGGCCGGCAAGCCTAAGTTTCCACATTGTATGCACGCACAAGGCTAGCCATAACGGAGATTTTTGTATCTTTATTTATATCCTGGGTATGTTTTTTAATGTCATTGGTTAATATTTCAGTCATCAAAATAAATGAATTTTATTGGCGAAAGCAAGGATTTCTCGACTTCCGTGCGTACATGCAGTATGTGTTCAAAACACAACAAAATTTTAACGATTTCTAACAAAAACATATAGCTATTTTAAAAAACGATTTATTTTTGCACATTTGTGTGAAATTTCGCATGTACTTCTGTCCGTTCGGCAAATATGCATGGTTTAAAAGAAAGCCGTACTTGGATACCACCGCATTTTTTTCCGAAAAAGCGTTAGCGATCCGCGGCGGCATAAGCACGCGCCATGAGGCCGAATAAAAGGCCCAAAGTGTTGATTTTCGTCTTCGCCGGCTTAAAAAATGAACAACTACCATCCTTAAAAGAAAGTGGAATTGTGCAATTTATACCTATTTTCGTAATATAAATAAAATAAATAAACCTTCTCATCCTAAAATTATAATTTATTTTTCTAAAATAAATATAAAAATCAATTTTCAACCATGTTTAGAAATATTACCTTTAGCAATTTATTTTCAGCTTATCTTTTTGCTAACGCCCGCACATTGAAACATCAAAACAAGAAATGTACACTCTAACTAGAAAAGTGAACCTAGAACCTTATTTTTGTTTCTCCATATGGACCCTCTTCTTCTTCTTTCAAATAGGTTCTATCAAGAAGAGAATTAAAGGTCTTCAGCTCTAAAACACTTTTGGAACCATTTTGAGTTAGGGTTCATAAGAATAAAAAGGATTCGAAGACGACCTTTTCTATTTAGAGTGTATCAAAAGAACTGATGAAGACACCCATCCACCATGGGCCTTCTATCGCCAAACATAAATTTGCGATAGAGGCGGGGCCGGGGGTATGATGGCGAGGAGGACTCCTATATGAAATGGCGGGTTTTTTGGGGGGGGGGTGGGGGGGGGTGGTTTTTTTTGTTTGTTAAGTCTTGTGACTAATTCAACTTTAAGAAAGATCATCATGCAGTGAGAAAAGTGTCAAACGGGGGGGGGGGCAGTGCCATTTCTATGGTAGGCTATAGCCAAAGCCGTTGGGGAACATTTTGGGGTTTAAGGTAGGCCCCCCTAATTGCTAAAAAAAGGCTACAAACAGTGAATTTCTTCTCAAAGGCTGCCAATGACTATATGTTCTTTAACTATAATAAAGTACGCAATCAGTGATAAATAATGAAAGAAAAGGGGCCTTTGTGTGAGAGATAAAGTGGAAAATAAGACATGCTCCTTGGTGGTGGTTTGTAAAGAATGTGTTTGAAAAAGATCGGAATCGTTTGGGTGACGGTGAATTGAAAGGGGGGGGGGGTAAACAGTAATGTACCCATTTTTGCTCCCCCCCCCCCCCCCCCCCGGTGGATCAGAGCTGGACGATTAGGCCAAGGCATTCGAATAGCTCATACACGGTCCAAACCTCAAACTATGTTGAACCCATTTTCAAAAACCTTTTAGGTAAACCTAGGCCTAGTTCCTAGCCACGGGGCCTCGCCCTAGCCTATACAGGGGAACCTTTCTACGGCTGTCGTTTTTTGCCATTGGTGGTCGGCAACGACGTAAAGGCAATAATGCATTGAAAAGCCGTAAGCAATCCAAAGCACTGTATAAAGTGTATCTTGCCGACGCAGTGCTGCGTCGGAAGTCAATTTACACTAAGAAAATCCACCCTACTGGCCGCAGTATTTATCATGCACCTACTTGTACTTGTTATTTATCTCCTGCAATTCTGCTTTCTTCTTCGTGAAAAAATATTAAGTCCTGTATTTTGGATATATTCTTGTCGGGATTTCGTGCTAACACGATTTGACTTATGTAATGTCGTTATCCTAGATTGAGGGTGGATTCGTAAATGTGAAATGCAAAGATTGATAATGACTCTTCTGACATGCCGAAATTTCAGTATGACTCCGTTGTACTAGCCCTAGCCCGCCGGCCAAGCCTAGTTTCACATGTCGCACCACAAGGATAGCCATATACTGAGATTTGTATCTTTATATATTATCCTGGGTATGTTTTTAATATGATTGGTTATATTTTCCAATTCAGCAAAATAAATGATATTTTTATGTCGAAGCAGGATTTCTCTAACTTCCGAGCGTACACGCAGTGTGTGTTCAAAGGGCGCACACCAGTAAATAACTGCCCGATTGAAATACACGCAATATAACCTGTTTTGAAAGCATATTTCGAACCTCAAGCGGCAATTTTGGCATACAAGTTATATATCATTGGATTGCAAATCGATGAAACTTTAACATAATGTTTCAATGTATGGGGGTCTTTTGATTCGTTTTTCCGATACAAGACCCTAAATAGCGACCGTGCCATTTTCCACCTTTTTTTCGAGCCTGCAAAAACCCCCCCCTTTTCATTTCACGCGGACAGACGTTACGCGCCATTTCATACACCGCCGAGGGGGGCCTGACTTCTTCTTCTCCGTGAAACAAAATTTTAAATTTAATCGTATCCAATGTGTTAAAGACACATGTACCTTTTTATTGAAACTAATATGGCACTACAGATCTTCACAAACTCGCACATGACCGTTAAAAAAAAAAAACATCTCAAAATTGCCGTGTTTTTTACCGGAAGTAGAACCATTACATGGGAAATGCGTGGTGATTTAGTGTTGTTGCGCCCTTCCGTAATATTTTTCCATGCATGTGGTCCTCGTGTTGTAGTACGTAACGGGGCAACTGATCAAGTACGTATACAGGTGGCTAATTATTTCTAAAAATATCTTTCATAAATGTAAAGGCGGAACTATTTAGTAGTCCTGCCAACACGTCTACGAATTCGGCAACGTTACGAGTAAATCGCGGACAGAATTGTGCAACCACCTATGAATTCAAGCAAGCCTCAGCCCTCGTTCCTAGCGTTTGTCACGCTAGGAACGATCAGAAAAAAATAAAATTTACTCACACAAAATTCAAAATGATGTTGGTAAGAAGAACATATATTTGTCGTCGGGACCAACTGCTCGATCAGCGTACCGCTCTATGCAGCGGTACGCTCCATCGGGCGATCAAGTCCATCGCTGGATAGATCGTTCACGTCAATAAGCGACGCCATGTATCAATTACGTTATAAACATAGATACTGTTGTTGTCATTCACACAGCAAATACCAACATTGAGTTTTCTCATCAAAAAACACGACAGTGGTTTGTCTTATGAAGCAGGTAACCTCAATCATGTCAATGCAGCCAGCGCTCAGTAACGATGGTCTGTACTGAACACAGGACAAGAATTACGGACACGCATACTAGTATATGACGTCAAGCTAGAGTGGTCAGGGATCACCTTAAAATAGTTCGGGAATCAGAAGTCCAAGTCACACGGTATTTGAGATTCATTAAAATTTTGCAAAAATTTTGTGTTTATATTTAAACACTTAAAAAAAAAAAAAAAAAAAAGCAAATATTAAATCACTAATTTCCATATCTTTTGCATTGTAAGTTTCCTGTCTTTTCATATTTTTATGGTAATTGTGTGACCTTTAAGTATTGTCTTTTACAACTTTTATTTGTTTGGTCTAAATGAAATTTTGTTATTAAATCTATGTAAATTTTTTATAAAGGTTTCCACTGCGTCAGCATGTGTTGTGTGTGTGTTTCTTCTATTCATTAGGTTCCATTATCAGAAACATCAGAATATTGGAATTTGTAAATATGGTTTAAGTTTAAGCCTAGTACTAACCAGGAAACAATCCATAGGAGTTAATAGGTACTATACAACGCAAAAAATCAGTTACCTATACTTCATTTGCCTTCATCCGTGCCTAACAGTTAACAATCCATAGAACTATACTACGTAAAAATTCAGCTTCAGTCCATTTCTCTACCTCCGTGCAGTGATGTCACAACCTTGACTCAGCCTTTACGCACATCGTCAAGATATACCGTCTTTGTGCGCTGCGTGTGCAAACCCTTCGTTTTTAAAACCAACGCGCGCGGTTTACTGGTGTGACCGTCAATCTATCTCGCGCTGACCGCACTGACGGAGGAAGGCAAATGGAGTATACCTATACTTCATTTGCCTCTCCTCCGTGCAGTGACGCCGCGCGAGAATTTTGAACGGTCGCACCAGTACCCGCGAACGCTGTCTTAAAATGAAGGCGTTTGTACACGCGCGCACAAAGACGGTGTATCTTGACACGTGCTAAAGGTTGTGCATCACTACACGGAGGTAATAGACATGGACTATCGAAATGTTTCCAACACTAATCAAATTACCTCGGGGCATCGGAGCAATGAAAATTGGATTTGATTTGTTTATAACCTCAGCTCTACTCTTGGGGGTAGTGCTTGGGGCAAAAAAATGATTTGGCCGCCCCCGTTCCCAGTGCGCTTTGCCGACCCTTGTTTGTGGGTAATGGACTCCGATGCATTTAATGTGCACCCAGTAGTTACAGTGCCCTTTGCCACCTTTGGTTTCCCCTCCCCTGCCCTTCCCCTTTCCTACATACTCGAACAGTTAACAATTATGTGTCCATCTTCATGTCGGCAGCGCTGTCGAATTCATGCCCAAATTGCGCAGTTTTCATTTTAATTTTTTGCCTGCTGTGGTTTTGTTTGTTGTTCTTGATCTTTTTAGCTTGTCAGGCGGGTCTGCTGCTGCTGCTGCTGTTTGTTGGGAAGTTGACAATGACGCTCCTTCGTTGGTACCAGTAGGCCTGATGAAGCGTTTGGTCGGGCTTTTGCGCGGGCTTGAAGAGGCTGAGCCGACTTGTTTTTCTGGATTGCGGGCTGGATTGGCACTTGGATTGTCAGCTGGATAACCGGGTGACTTGTAGGACTTATCCTTTCCATTATTCCACGTGGGGATTATAGAAATCCCCACGTGGCAGCCTGTAAGCTTGTGTAATGATTTTCCCCCCCCTTGAGTAGAGTGGTTGACCTCTTCAGGTACGTGTCGCTCCTTTCCCTTCCAGCTCGCCGGTTGATTATAATTTTCCCATCACTATCGAAGTTGCGTCTTGTGTATTTGCGGTTTTTTTGTTGGCTGCATTTTCCCCTTTTGTTGTCTTAGTTGTGGAATTGACATTCTGGTCTGCAGTAGTCTCCTCCGGGGTTCCAGGTTTTTCTATGGTCTCTGAGGTTACGTCTTCCAATGCAGGTTCGTCTTCTGTGGTCACATTCTCAGGTCTCTGGTTTTGGTTTGTCTCCGGGGTTCCAGATTTTTCTATGGTCTCTGAGGTTACGTCTTCCAATGCAGGTTGGTCTTCTATGATCACATTCTCAGGTCTCTGGCTTTGGTTTGTCTCCGGGGTTCCAGGTTTTCCTATGGTCTCCGAGGTTACGTCTTTCAATGCAGGTTGGTCTTCTATGATCACATTCTCTGGTCTCTGGTTTTGGTTTGTCTCCGGGGTTCCAGGTTTTCCTATGGTCTCTGAGGTTACGCCTTTCAATGTAGGTTGGTCTTCTGTGGTCACATTCTCAGGTCTCTGGCTTTGGTTTGTCTCCGGGGTTCCAGGTTTTTCTATGGTCTCTAAGGTTACATCTTTCAATGCATTTCCTGTTGTCACATGTCTGAGGTCTTGGTCTGTTTCAGGATTTGAATTTTCAAGTTCGTTTGTAGTGTCAGGTGCAGGTGTGGTGACGTCTTTCTGTTGGTCTGTAGGCTTGTCTGAAAGGTCTTCCATTCTTCCAGTCTCACTGAAATTAAAAATGACAGAATAAAAAGTGATGAGCGAGGCGCTTGTTTGTTATTTTTCAAAACTTTTATTATTAAATTCTTTGCTCCATTCACGTCTTTTTCACCAGAATATATTAGATAACTTAGAAGGCAAATAAGAAAAATAACAAAAAAATATTTGAGATTAAAAAAAAAAAAAAAAAATCGGCGAGGGCGGGGCGAGAAACACGCTATTGATTTTAAGAGATGATAAAGGCCCATAATAATACATGTAACCTATAATAATTTAGTTGTTTAATATGTTTCTGAGTCACGCTTCATCCAGTGTCTTCAACTGATACTTCAAAACTTGCATTCTCGCTACTTCAAGCGTACCCGCTACATCTAGCGTGACCTACCCGCTACATCCAGCGGGATTGAGCCCATGTGCTATCACTGCGAAGAGAACGTTTTGAAGACGATCCCTAAGCATGAAACTTGAAAGCGAGGGCTTTGCCACGTGCTAGCCAGCGCCAGGAGACTGCTGGCACACGCCAGCAGTCTACGCGTGGATCATGCACATTGAAACACGCTTAATCTAATTAGTGTTGACGGTTGAAAAGAGTTGATTAATTTCACCGAATTGGTTGATCTAACTGCATCTTACGGCATTCTGGAAATTCCTTAGCTACTACAGAATAGAAAGGTAATTATTGTACTCACCTACTTTGTTGTTTGATGTAAAAATGTATTAGAATGAGACAGATCTAGACGCATGGCCGGAATTCTGGTCATTTGTAAAGGCGAAAGGTCACGTGGTCCGATTGACCATCATGACCATAGATCGATACCCGAACCACGCTTCAATCCATCGTCCCGGTCTGCTTTCTTCTTGTAGAGTATAGCCTCTCCATCCAGCGGGCCGTGTATGATAAACGGGTCTTACCTTCATATAAGGATCACGAATACTAGGGCTATGTCATAAAAATTTATCATGTATATAAGCCATTGCTAACCTAATCCTGAGTTAATGCAACCCTGTTTTTTTTTTTTTGGTTTTATAAATAAACCAGGCCTACAGTATCATGCACGGAAATATTCCAAGCTGGCACGCTCAATCCATCGTGTACGCTATATCAAGCGTTTAAGCATGCACGCTGCATCGCGCGGTCAGTTTAAAATATTACTGGGCCTAGGTAGAAAATAAAATAATTTCAGTGAACGCTCGATACAGCGTGCAGGCTTAACGCTTGATATAACGTATACGCTGGATTGAGCGTGCCAGCTTGGATTGCTACCGTCATTATACTGTGAGATAGGCATGGTTTGTGAAACCGCTAATGTCTTTAACATCTCAGATCCTGTTTTACGACGGTTATAAATAGGCCTAAGTTATTATTGTATGACTTAATAACGAAACAAAATTAAACATAATCATTTAAATCAGTGCATGCACATCCATAAATCTCACATCCATAACTCTCAATTTCTTCATATCATTTTTCAAACAGGGGTTCAAAGAATGTCGGGTGTTATCGACTCGAGCAAGGTAACCTTGATAAGACCAGAAGCCGTGGCAGAGATGGAAGATATGAGAAGAAATGTGGCTGCATTCAGCATGATTTATTTTATAGCAGTCAAGATTCAGTGCCCTATTCCTTAATTTCATTTAAAGAAAAAGCGCAAAAAAAAAAACCGGAAACACATATATGGAAACTTGTTAAAAGACACCTAATAACCAAAAAACTAAGTGGGTGTGTTCTAGTTGTCTTAATCACGCTAAATTGAATTGTGTGCGACACCATCCAAATTATCATCACCATCTCAAAGTACATTTAGTGGTGGTCCTAGTGCTGAATCAGAAAGTGAGCCGATGGAAACTGATCCAGATGGGAAGGAAAAAGATGAATGGATGATGATGATGATGATGATGATGATGATGATGATGATGATGATGAGATGGAGCCGGATGATGAGAAGCTGAAATGAAACCGGGTCATTGTGGAACTGATTGTGATCAGAATGAAGTTAAAGACACTCATTTTCAATTTTCTGAAGAACTAGACAAAATATTATATCAGCTTAAAAATGTTCGAGAAAGAGGAACATGGCAGACCTTCAACACTAAACAGAGAAGCCAACTTGCTGATATTTCCAATGTTCTTGGGTCTATGATTAGAGTGACTTGTATAATGACAGGTTAGTTGGTGACGAAAACAAGTAGACAACACAGATATAGACTTGGCAGGAATATCGATAAAGAAGAGTGGATTGGAAAGCGTAATTGCGTTTTAGTTGGATTTCTTACAGGTTGTGCCAAGACAAGCGTTCCGAATCGGGAGGAAAAAAAGACCAAATTCTCTTATACATGCATTGGAACAAGTGTTAAAAATGAGAAATTGTTAACTGTGTCACCCTTTGCTTTTCAGCGAAACATTGTCCAGTATGTAGTATCAGGGTCAAAGCTAGCGACCAACTTGATGGGTAGCTGGGAGCCAGGAGGCAGTTACACGAAAGTATCAGATTACATACATGGACCAGTTGATCCCCCGACCATCCCTGACGGGGACATCCACGTCGCAGTTGACAATGAGCAACGCGTCGGTAAGACGTCGGGTAGAATCAGAGAAGGCTCAACCATACGGCTTGACATATGTACAACTATGTCCTGTATTCAAAGCAAAGAAAGTCAAGGAGTGCAGAGTAAAGAGGAGTTAAAGCCAGAGTCCTGGCGAAACTGGGATTCCCCAGATGATAGGAAAAAGCATAATAAAAAGTAGAAGAGGAAGAACACAATGCTATGCGTGTGTTCAGGCAATATAGACAAGACTTCATCGAAGAAGTAATTGCTGAGGTCGATGGAGAACTGGACAATGAAATGCAGGACCACGTAGACATTGCAATAGCGCAAGCAAGTAGAGGATATCGCAATTATATATGTAGCAAATGTAAATTTGTTAATGCTGACCCTGGAATATGTACTAATTGTAAGCATGACCCCAATCGGTATCCACTCGACTACGATATTTACCATCGTACGCCTTCTGGCCATCCGGATGACCTCCTCGTGTCATGATTGCCGAAGCCAGGTTTAAGTGAACCCCAACAACAAACCCATGATCAAAACTGTGATGGAGCACGTGCAAGAACATTGGGTTCCAGTTGGGAGAGCATCGTCAATGGGTATACTTATGGTGCGATGCTGTACCTTATTTGCTGGGGTGCAAGGTGGCAGATGATTTGACATGCGTTTCCTGTGGAGAGGTGGTCAAGAGAAGTGAAATGAAATCACACTCAAAGGTTCATCACGATGGTAATGACTCCGAGGTCGAGTTTCAACAATTGTTCGGTAACATATTCTTGAGACCTGGCCCAGGACATATTGAATTAAATATGGCCCGCTCTCTATTAAAGCTGCTTTGGGATCCTTACATGCAGCATTTTGCTGTTTGTTGGGATTTAGGTCACCCCGTGCACAAGAAATTATTCGCAACGGCGTTGATCATCATAGATCAAGACAAATCATAAGAACACTACTGCACGCCCTTTCCAAAGAGCTTATTCGGCCATACGTGCTGGAACAACGGGCGAAAGGACAAGATGCAGATGTCGGAGGATATTTTGACTGGTTTCATGCAGAAACTTGCAACCCAAATTACCTATTCGCGTGGACAGTATGCTTCAGGTTTTTACTAGCATTTGAACTGTACACAGAAAGTGTTCGAAAAAATAATCATGCACACATGTTAGCAGCTCGCGCTGCATTTTCCCCCTTATTTTACGCTCGAAACCATCCCCGATATCGTGAGCTACACCTAAGGGACATGCTTGACAGGGTTCAGTGCCCAACAGAGCTGCTGGAAGATATAGACACTCATGAATCATTCTCTGTTTCGGGAGCGCACAACAAAGGACAAGGTCCTGACTTTATTCATGAGGAGGTCAACCGTACTGTGAAGACCTTGCTGCCTCCGGGGGCCGTTACGCCAGAAACATGGACAAGGGTTGTCGAAAAGCTGACATGCTAACAGACATGAAGAAAGGGTGCCTTATTTCTGCTGGGTTAAAGTCATCATCAGAAAGCGGAGAAAGGGCACCGAAAAAGCATGAGCTGGAAGAAGCAATGATTAGGAGAGAAATACGAACAGCAAATCTTCTTGACTTGCCTTCAGAACAAAAGGAACTTACAAGTATGGGTGGTGAAATCTTAGATTACGATTTGCCTAACATGGTACACACGATACAAGAAAGCTAGGATGAATAGGGCACTTGCACAGCAGGTCAATAGGTTATCTTGGCCAGACCTGCCTCCAGAACCCAGAGGGTGTTTTGAATCAATCCTGTGATGCATTGCAATGTGCCTATACTGTACTGTACTAAACTCATGTCAGTACTTAGGGATAAAAAGTGTTCCAAAAGTTCAAGAACAATAAGACATTTCATGATCATGCAAAAATTCCCTAAGTACTAACGCTTTGTAGGCTAAAATGGGCGTAAAAGTCCGGGTTTTTATGTGTTAAGAATAGGATTTTTGTGGGATCACATGACCTATTGAGGTGAAATTTCCCCAAACTGGTGCATTGTGGGATTGACTCAATACACCCTCTGAGAACAACCCAAGCATGCAGAGAATACAAAGGAATCACCTGTAGAAATAGCTGAAATGTTCAGGTGAACCAGGTGCATGCATTGTATTCTTCGCATCCTTGGATGATCTGGAGGGCAAACAAAAGTCCATTCAATATAATTTACCTTCCGTGCAAGGGCCCTATACAAGAAAGATTTCGTAGAGATGGGCACTTTCGGTGGTGTTAAATTACGCACGTGTCTGTATGTCACAACAAAAGAAAGACAATACGGTGAAACAATTGAAAACAAAACCAAGGATGAAATTAAAGCAGAAATCGTGAAGATGATCAGAGAAGCAGGGTTAAATCAATGTGAAGTAAGTTTGGACAAGCTGAAGAAAAGCACCCCAAAAGCTCAATACTTGAAAGTATACTATGAGGTAGCTGAAGTTATGGAAGAAGAATATGCAGAGAAAATGGCAGAGGAAGAAGAGGACGATGATTAATGATTTAAAGAAAACACCAGGTGAACACCAGGATTGTAAAAATGGGGGCGGATATTCGATTGTCTGAATTGGTGCAAAAGAGGGGACCAATTGACTGATATAACACTAAAATAATATGAATTTTTCCACTACACAACAATGTATGGCCCCCTTTCATCAATCGATCGTGGATCACGCTGTTTAGAGCGCGAATCGCCGGCGAGTCGTGATCACACTCTATCTAGCGTGAGTCGTGCAGCTTCATTGAGCGTTACAAATATACAATAAAGCCCATGATATTCTTCCAGCCAAGCTGCGATTGGCGTGCGCAATACCAGGGATTCTGACCTCCAATTCAATGCTCGCATTCTCACAAGCACAGAATCGCTCGCTGCGACTGGAAGTTTGCCACTGCACAACAATGCAATGTATGGTCACGCTTCATCAAGCGTAAATCGCGCTGTATAGAGCGTGATTTCTTGTTCACGCTCCATCTAGCGTGACTCATGCAGCTTCATTGAGCGTTACGATTTTACCTTTACATATTGTGTAAATTTTGCCACTAAATGAATAATAAACATCGGTGAATACTTTCAGTCCACTACATAATCGTTTTTATTTCCCATGAAATTTTACACTAAAGAACACTCCACTGTTTAATGTGAAAGTAACCTTCTACGTTTAACGTTTCTCTCTGCTTGTAAATAATACTTAAACAAATGAAACTTTTTAGACGGTCCCTCGCCAATTCCATTGCGCATGTGGTGTGGTGTATGACAACGAGGCTGGTAATACTGTCAGGGTGGCTGAAAGGAATATGGCGACCTTAACAGCAGTGGTCTGGTACCGATTAAGTTTAACAAAACATGATACTTGAAAAACATCACCCACCTATTGGACCGAAATATTTGCATATCGTACTGCAAGTTATCGATATACCTGCACCTTCAGATGCCAGGGATCCATTTTTTTGTTTTGCCCAGGTCAAAAAGTTAGTGGTTCGTCAGCTTCACATAGAGAGATGTACATGTGAATACCTTAGTGGTAGTGTGGGAATGAATCATAGTAGGTACAGTACGGTGTGCAAACGTCAATCTCGCTGCATCGAGCGTGACGTACCGCTATTTGGAGCGTTGACGGTCTGCATATAGCCGTATGCGCTCAATCGAGCGTCTTGGTCCCGACTGTGTAGTAGTAGATAGGTTGCTTACTTAACTATGAGCCCTTACAGGCTGCCACAACCACCTCCTGTTTTTGTACTACTACTACATATATTGTTTGAACTTTGCTGAATCTTCTGGAATACATGCTTATTGGGACCTTTCTCAACTACTGGCCTTCTGTGATTTTGTTTATATCATTGGATGACTAATTATCAGTGTTTTTCTTCATCTTCTTCACACTGCTTTGGCTATAATGGCTAAGTATAGTGGAATTGTGCATACAGTAGTGCAAGGCCTTTTTGGTCTATTGGTCATCTTTGCTGCAACTGACCACTATCATATAATTATTAATTGATTTGTTTACAGACTGGTCACCCAACTATGCCAGGCTCAATCACTTGGATTGGACACAATAGATCTGAACTACTTCAACTCAATAATAAGTACAGAGTGTGTGAACCACTTGGTCCTACTATAATAGAACTTGGTTTACAGCGTGAATCACCAACACATAGAGGTAAAAGGGCAGGCTCTCGGAAGCAAGACCTATTGGTGTGGTCTTGTCCACTAGCTACCCAAACCTTCGTTTATGATAGATCCAGACCTGTAAGGAACATTTGTAACTTGCGTCCGATCCCATGCAAGCTTTTTCCAAATTACTGTTCACACTTTGGCATGCGCAGTCAGTAAGAAACAAGGATTTACTTTGGTAGAATCATTTCGTAATGAGTGGACATAAATGCTAATAACAATCTTGGCTAAGATCAGACGACATGGTTGTTCATTGGCCAATGCCCCACCCCCAGTCTACATATGCTCAACTTTTCCTCCTCGTGACATACAATGATGAGGGGGATTTGCATCTTTACAATCAGTCCCTTAATTTGTCTCTATCATCCATCTGATTTTTTTCTACCACCTTTGAGCACTGTATAATCAGATCAATAATTCAATCAAGTTGATTATTGTTTCCGTCATCCCGTCGCGTGAAATAAATTCACTAACCCTCCGCCTTCATGGACGAATTTGACAAATTTTTGTGATGAGAACCTGTGGACAAACTTAAAGGTGCAATATTCGGTGACGTTTAAACGGCATTTGGATGGCCTGCTAATATGACACCAGAAATTCACTAGACATTTGAACAATACCGGTTTTTTTCATCAGGCATGTTGTGGGTCCCGACACATAATCAGGTCATACTCTGGATTTGGTCATGTCTCATCTAGTAATGATTGTTGGTCCTGATTCGTGAAGGCAATTTGAGGCTGATAAGTTACACTATTCTGAATCACTTTGTTGTACCCTGTACCATTCAATGTGAAACCTCCCCCATTTAAAGTTACTACAACATACCGTGAATATGGGAAGATGGATCATGACCGTCTAACTTTCGCGGTGCTGATGAGCTTGCCAATTTCCCTGATAGTGGCGATCCTAATCTTCTTGTTGCATATAGGAGACTTTGACATCCTCGGTGCTCGATGAGGTTTTCCCCTTATCACAAAAACTCGCACGATAAGATCTAAACTGGCCATGGTACGTGACACAATCCCTGAGGCTAGGCGGCACCCGGGACGGCGCCCGTGAGCGTAAGTGAAAAAAGAATCGTACAGAATCTGACGAAACTGCATTTAGAACTCAAAAGGACCTGTTTTCTGGTTATAACTATTGCAAATTGGAGTACTTTCACAACAAATGTACAATGCTACCGGAAGATATGTATAGTATCAATCATTTCCCTTCTCATAGGGCTCCTTCTAAACTCCCTGACTGTGGTTCTTAACCAAGTTCTTTCAGATAGGTTTTTGTCCTTTTTCATTGAGAAGGTTGAAAAAATTAGAAACCAATGTTATATCCTGTTACAGTGCAAGTGACATGAGACCACATTTCTGTATGCAAACGTGCAGTCAAGTATGTGACCTTTGAACAACTTACGGTTGATGATGTTAGAAATATTATTTATGAAGTTTCTAGTAAATCTTGCTCATTAGACTCTACCGTCTTTGGTTTAGTCCAAGGAAACCCTACACCTTTGCTGCCGTTATTACTAGAATTGTGAACTCATCACTTGCAACTGGCTCATTTCCATCAAGGATTAACGTTCTGTAATAACTCCAGTTATCAAGAAGCCCACCATTGATCAGAATTCCCTGAAAAGTTATCGACCTGTGGCGAATATAACATTTCCTGTCCAAAATCGTTGAAAAGGCTGTGGCATCTCAAGTGATTAACATGTTGAGAGCACCACCTTGTTGAAAAGTATCAATCTTCCTACAGGAGACACCACACAACTAACCGCACTTCGCGGGTGAAATATGTGCTGAGTCTCTTGATGGTGGCAAGGCTGGTTTTCATGGTATTACTACATGTCAGCAGCGTTTGACAAAGTTGATCACCACATTTTGCTGCAAAGACTCAAATATAGGTTTGGTATAGGGGGTATTATTACACCTCCTGAATATTCATGAGCATAATATGCGTATCTCATTGCTGATTCCTATTCCGAACTATTTCCCTAGTTTGAACTGTTTCCTACAACCTCTCGTCCCCAGATCAACAGCGCGGTGAATAAAACAATACTACATGGTTTATATCCCCCGGGGAAATTCGGGGCACACTATTTCCCCTTGGTACTGGCTACAGGCCTATCACCCTCACCCTCGGGGTCGGGGTGATAGACCAGTAGCCATTAACCGCGGGAAAATAGTGTGCCCTAGTTCCCTCTAACCATGTAGTATTTGTAATACTGTACAATCGCTGGTTTCGCATCTTATTTTTAAGTGATAGAACTACTAAGGGGTACTGGTCAAGACCGAGTTTTCCAAGATCATACATTGGAAATATTCACTCCCAGGTTCCATTCTTGGCCCATTGGGGTTCACCTCTATCACTACACCTGTTTTTTGGAGATATCATATCGTAATCATGGTATCAATTTCATGTCTATGCTGATGACATACAGCTCTTTCTTGAGTTTGAACCCCAAAGGTCCAGGTGCCCCAACGTGCCCTTACTGCCTGGCTTCCTGTATCTCTGAGATCAATGATTGGATGATTGCTAATACTCTGCAACTGAATCAAGAGAAAAACTGAGTTTATCGTTTTTGCCAGTAATCGCATGCTACCACGGTCTCACTAGATCTCGACTCAGACCTTTGCAATGTTTGCATTCATCCATCCTCTACTGTTTAAGTATCTGGGTATTTTTCTTGATCTTGCCTGACCATGTCTGAAATCAAGTCATTCCCTTGTAATCCCTCAATTTGCATTAAGGAACATTTGGAGGATTCGCCGCTTTATCACCCAAGAGGCTTGCCACAATGCATTATAGGGTTGTGGTCCTTTCCACTTCTTGATTTATGGTAACTCTTTGTTGTTGTGCACGTGAATGTGCCTAAGCCGTTTGCAGCTCCTCCAAAACAAAAGCTGCGCGCATTAATTAATTTTTTTAGATGAGCCGGGACCCTCCCTCTCCTGGCTTGTTAAGGGAAATGCATTGGTTTCTGTTAACGAACTTTCAGAAAAGATTATGTTATATGTTTATAAGTGTCTCAATCAACAAGCTCCTTCTTACTTTGGTTGATCTTGTATCTCTACGAGAAACAATCCTCTTGACAACTGGCCGCAGATCCCGTTCCTCCTCACTCTGATTACACTCGTCTTTCCATGCTGAGACTCTTATAAAAAAAGGCGGTGATCCTCCTTTGCTGTCGCTGCTCCGCGCGGGTGGAATACATGCCTAGGATTGTGAGGCTGTGTCTGTGTCCTGTTTCAAGCGCATTTTTAAAACCACATCCTTTTCCCATCTTGAGTTTGTTGTGTTTTTTTGATGCTTGTTGCCTTTATTTATATATATTTTTTCTTTGTAAAGCGCTGCGTTCTTTGTAGAGCGCTATAAATGCTTGTTAGATAGATAGATCGATAGATAGGACTAGGATTAACAAGTTAACAACTTGTGAAAAATGTGTCCTAAAGTCCTGACTCAGAGATTTCGAAATATTATTTTTTGTGTAATAATGAAAATAGTCAACTTGAACTAAAGATAGTAACCTAAAATGCACAGTTCTCCGAAATTTGAGATGAATCGATTTTTCGTTTGATGCCGTAAAACATTTATGTTAGTATTACTTCCCATACGATACTGGTATAACAAAAATTCCGGATCCGGAATTTTCAACAATTGTGATTTCTATATGAAGAATTCTGATTTAAGCTTGCATTTCACACAGTGATTAGATATGGACAGGCATATGTACATGCAAAAAACACTATTTTTTTTGGAACTTGAGGGCGCCTCCTCCGGAATCTCTGAGTCGGCCTTGAAGACGAAGTCTTTAACAGCCGGCAGCCTCAGGCCCTCAGGGGATGCAAATTCGTCAGAGTTTGCGAGAATCACATTTATTACTTTAAAAATGACAAGCACTTATAATTAATACAGATTCATGGGGAAATTGATTCGCATCCATGATAATGGATGCTACCAGGGATCCCTGCAGAATCGATTCTGTGATTCTCTTCGATTGTATCCCGCTTTAAAAATGACTCTTTTTCAGCCGCACAGGATAGTGAGGCTCCAAAACTTGTGAGCCAGTGACCTCCAGCTGGCAACTGCACTTTAGGCACTATCTGATTTGAATAATCAGATAAACAAAACACAATCATCAAAAATCAATTTTTGCATGTCTGGAACTAGTGTTGGTATTCTACATCCCTGCAAGTGGTACAACCAAACGCAGCCTAATAAAGACAAAACGTTATTTTAGTTATAATTGTTCGAACGGACACTTTCTATCCAACACGTAATTGATGGAGATTCGTATCTTTGAACACTGACTGGCCCTTTTCTTGTTAATTCTTCCAGTTTGAATGAGAATTTCTACACACTTATCCTTCCTTTTAAACTATTCCTGCAAATTTCAATTATATTTTCACTCCTGTCTCGGATAGAAATCACTGCACTGATAGTGTCTTTAACTTTGGGCTCACTGAAAACTGGCTGTGTGTTTTGCCAAAGAATGTCTTGGTTTTGCGTGGATGAGAGAACAGGGAATACAATGATAAGGATTTTTCAACACAATGGTGGTCTTTCTTTGGCAGGGTCAGTGATTAGGGTTCATCATAGTATTTGGGTATGAACGGTGGTTTATGCCCGAGGGCTTGCCCGAGGGCATAAACACGTCATACCCAATACTATGATTCATGTATCCCGTACTTTTTACTAACTATTACTTCAAAATTAAATCATTACATACCAATCACCTGAAATTGCATGATTTTTGACCCACTATTTTTCGGCGTCGTCACGGCAGCCATGCATCAACGTTGTTTATACTGGTCACTCCCTTGACGCGTATTGACCAATCAATCGCGTACGCGATCCTACAAGGTATACATGAACAGAGCATCAAGACCAATTGGCCGGCGTTTGTAAAACACGGGAATGGCCTAAAATCGCTTACTTCGCTTAATTCTCCCTACCCTCCTTTTATGGAAATTGCTTCACTGGCGCGAAAACAGAACTCCCTAGTAATAAAATAATCCTCCTATACACGCCGGGTCCTGTGTGGTGCTGATTATGAAGACTGCACAGATGTACACATGGCGGAATTGTGTATTTTTCTTATTGATCAAAAGTGATTTAGTAATTCCTACTAAAATCACCAAAAGATAAAGGATATGCAGTGAGCTCAGAACCCATTTAATGAGACCTAGAATCTAATTAGTCTATTACTGGTCTGACCACTCAGTCCCTCAGCTATCAGCTCGGTCCTTCACTATATCCACTCAGTTTTGCAAACTTGTTGGCCACCCGGACTCATTTGAACCCCCTAACTCAAGCTGTAAGGGTCAAGCTGGCTACTAATCCTATGCGTACCTACCCAAATAGAAAAGGCCAACTCGACCCAATGAGACCAACTAGTTTAACGGAATTTGGGTGGGTAGGTACGATGATCACAGTTGGCCAACTTTAATTTTTTAGAGACACCTGATATGTGAAATCTCTCGTTGCACCTTTAAATAAATATCCCTATCAATTATGGTAATGGTTTTCACGTGTACATATCATTGAGGAATATCAGGCCAAGTCCTGTTCCTGTACTTGGCGAAATAGCACTTGTAATACAGCCAATCACCACTTACCTAAAACTAGTGTGTTTATGGGTATTACATCTTTGTATGGAGTACTTTTATATTTAGGCATTCATATAAGTTCCCTGATACACTCACAACTATTTCCAATATTCTGAATGAAAATATACAGTTATAATTAATTTTTATTCTTCCTCACGCGATCTGTGGGTCACTCTGAGCAGGGAAGTGCGACCGCCGCATCGTTATGGCTTGGTTATATGCACACACAGTCCCCACCACAATGATGTGTGATATACCATGATGTACCGATACGCCGGTGAAATGTTGTAAGGACTCACTGAGGGCCAAGGACTTGGGAAGAAGGACCACCACCCATATTTGCCGTTTTCCTGCCACGTACCCTTTGCCATATACATCACATGTTCAGCATTATCACGCACGTGGTATACATAACATAGGCCTACACGCCTATGCACGGTAATGCATCAGTGCGATGCACTTGGTTTCGGGTTGGGTTTTGATTGTTTTACCTACTTAAAAATGATATAACATATTATATTTCAACTAAAATAGTGTTGAAAATTTAACCGGCCCACAATAAATCCATGATCATCAGTACATTTCATAGCGTTAAACTGTTAAATGACCATTCACAATGTCAATCAATTTTCACAAACCTAAGCAGCTCATACATTATCGAGAATTTGGGTAGGTACGCATACCGGAATTATTAGCCAGCTTAACTCGTTTCCGCTAACTCAATGACGGAATAAGTTGTTAACGGACTAAAGCTGGAATAAAGCCCGGTAGCCTATGTGAATGGTTGGCCTATGTTGGTTAACTGTCGAACTATGACATCACTGGTGGTGGTAAAACAAGACTTCTCAATTATGCTTTGTATGCTAGTATGCATGTGTATATTTTGTCTTGCCTTTTCACCCGGCATCTTGACATGAGGACGGTATGAACACAAGCTGTCTCGGCCCCTCATCTGCCTCAACTTGACCGCCAATTACCCGCGGTAATAAGCTCACACCGCCTATTCATCCCGCCATTCATAAAACTTTTCTGTGCTAGAGACTAATCAAGCTAATAAATGAGATGACTCTGTGCAGGCTGGGACCGAGACTAGTGATTGAGATTTCTGCCACAGAAGTAAAAGTTAGGAGAATTCGTTGTTTGATCAAATAGTCACGACATTTTTGCTCTGCGTAAGTTCACAAAATTCAACCAGAATTTTTGGGACAAATACACCAAAATTTTGAATTTCAAAGATATTTGTTTTAGTTAATTGTTGGTTCTACAAGATTCAACTGAATATTCTGTGATAAATACATCAACACAGAGAAAATTAAGCGAAGTAGGCGATTTAGGCGATTCCGTGTTTTACAAACACCGCCAAATTGCACCCAATTAGGGTGTTAAGTGGAATTGTGTAGATTTAACCAGGAATTATTGAACCTAGCAACACCACAAAAAACTACTCAAGTTGAAATTGAGCTGAATGTCGCCACCAACGGCAGGATGTCTGGTTGTTCCTAACAACGCGGAACGAGCGTTCAGATTTCCTCACAAGGGCTCACTTCATCAAGATTCACATCTAGGGCTGGGCAGTTTAATGAAACAGTGTTTTGGCATAACATTGCTATTTCTTAATCTAGAATAATGAACACATTTGATCCAGAAAGTCTATCCGATATGTCGACTGCACTAGCTTGTTAAAGGTGCATTTCGTGATTTCAGCATCTTCTGTTTTATTCATTGATCACTAGATATCCTTGAGAAAAGGTTATTCTCAAATTTTGAGCTGATCCCGATCTTGCGGTTTTGCGTAATGAGCAATTGCTCGTTTCCCACGGACCCATAGGATACTGTGCTGTAATTTCTGTCCGTTTATGGACAGAAAATACAAAATTGTGAATTTCTTACAGATGCGACCAAATTTGTACGTAAGATTTAGCACACATGGATTACTAAGGCTAACAGTTCAGATGATATAAAAATCTGAACTTTTTTAGGTAAGTCGGGGGGACGAGGCTGTGGATCACGAAATGCCCCTTTAAGTAAGACTTAAGCTTCCACTGTTCCAGATCGGATTAATCCTTTTATCACTGAGGATGCTTAAAGTAGGCAGCTCAGTTACCTATTACGTAATCGGTGACCGATCTACTGCACTGAACGTGTGTGTGAGTGGTGCGTAGAGAACAAACACATTCTACAGAAATCATCAATTTAATTCAAAATAATGCTAATCCCAATGTCATTCCCACTCAAATATGTTGTTGCAGCATATCTTCCCTCTAACATTCTGAAACGGAATCGAAAAATAAGATGTAGGTTGGTAGCTATCGCGTGAGATACCTTGATAAGTCATCTCACAAAATGAGCAAGTTTTCGAGCACCTTTCAACGCCCCATTGGAAACGCATGGTAAACATAGACCACGCCGCTTGGCACCACTTTTGATAAGTCTAGCATTTAAGTTGACTAACGGTGACTGACGAATGTGTAAATCGGAGCGTTGCGACTGGTTACAGGTCTTCAGAGTGTGAGTTTTTGGAAAGTTCTGATGACAAGCTACAGCTGGGTGTTTGTTGATTGTGAATCAGATGTGTGGTTGCTGAGTATGGATTTTTGAAAAATTCGCGATTTTTTTTCTCCACAACGAAAATATTTCCAGAAAATCAACAAAATATGCTAGATTACATATTGATCAAAGAATTTGTATTTTTTTATAAAGCAATTTGACTCACTAACAGCGCTCCAAAAAGAAGACTAATATGAATTATGCGTAAAGTGCCACCAAGAAACCAGCTTGCATGCCAAACTTAAAGCAATATTGGCACATTTTTTGAAGAGCGCCCCCAATTTTCAAAATTTGATATTTTTACACAGTTACGTTGATAATTGTCTAGGAAACTATACCTGCGAACGAGAATACTAAAAAATGTGTATTTATCACAAAATAAGCGATTTTGTAATTAGAATTGGGATCGCAGATTGGACTTAACGGCAGAGCTGGAAATGCTACCTTTATGTCAGTCCATGATGAAATAGTGCCACCTCGAGAAAATAACCTCTAACTTGACTTGCCCGAACAACTAATGGATGAGCGTAGACACGTACATGGCGCTATTTCCCGGCTATTTCACATTGGAAGGCCGTTTCCAGCACCCGTTGAATTATTATCGGGGATCCCCGATAATAATATTATTCTAGTACAAAATTCCTTCGTTTGTGACACATAGACATTTTCGAGCTTAACCATTCACAGGTATAGTTTACTAGCCAGTTACCAATGCAACCGTGTAAAATTCTCCAAATTTTTGAAAAATTGGGGGCGCCCTTCAAAAAAATGTGCTAATATTGCTTTAATGCTTGAAATGGCAACCCTATCGCGGCATGTGGCGCTCACGTGGCGTATCGCTGTACTTTAATGACAGTTGTGATGTAAAGATCGCAAAATATATAGTTTGTATCACAGAGAAATATGAATTATGTATTATACATGCCTATATATGACATTAAATCATCCGATTGTGCCGTTATTGTGGGGAGGAAAGGCCGCTTTCGTAGCGAGGTATGGGCTTCAATGTAGGATGAAGCATTTATAAAACTAAATGCATTTCCATTATAAATCTGCCGAAATTTTAAACTTGTTTGATTAGACCTTCTGTTCTACCCTTATAGCAGGTCCCTCAATTGCTTCTTGAAGGATATGCTTATTAATTACATTAGGGGACGGGGTATGCATTATTTACACCAGGAGAAATGGAGGATTTCAACTTTTTTTGGGCGAGAAAGGTCGCATTCCCTCCTCGCTTCCGTTAAAAAATGAAAAGTTGAAAGCTCATTGTTCCTCCTCGCTTCTTGATGAAAAATTTCATGTTGCACTCTCTCGCTTACAAATTTCTTCGCATTCCCCTCAATACCTCCATTCCCCCTGGTGCAAATAATGACCCTGCCCTTAGTTAATTTTCACGGGGGGCGGGGGTGTGGGTGGCTAGCGATTTCAATTCCCAGAGGCATTCGGTAACATGGAAAAATAGAGGTCTTTGGGTGAGAGACAACCAAATTGCCCATAAATAGGTGTTATTTGGACAAAAAATATACTAAATTATGAAAAAAAGTCGAAACTTTCAAAAAGTAGGGTTATTTTGGTGTCAATTTTCAAAACTCTCCAAAAAATAGGGGCCTTTGGGTGAGAGTGGCAAACCTTTAAAAATGTGGCATCTTTGGGGGACAATGATGCTGAAAATGGGGGTCTAAACAGCCTTATATACATTTTGCGCATTTTGATAAAAATATGTAAATTAGGTCATGAAATAAATTTTCAACTCATTATGTACAAAGTTGTGTTTGTACAGGTTGGAAGAAGAATGCATGAAAATTACAGATTGATAGCTTGTAAACTTCCTACAAAATGCAAAATTTAATAAAAAATCTCAAATATGCTCATTTTTTGCAACAATATGCAAATTAGGCTTATGTAACATTTCATACAACTCACTCTCTTCATAGTTGTGTTGGTAAAGGTTTGAAGGGGAAACCTTACAAATTTCAGACTGATAGCTTGTAAACTTCTCAAAATGCAAGAAAATAACAAAACTCTTAAATTTTTTTTGGTTAAAATAATTATTTTTATTAGGCCAATTTAAGAGCATTAATTAGGCTCATTTGGTTCATAATTATGTTTGTTTATGCTCAGAGAAAAATTCCTGAAATTTTCAGATTGTTTGCATTGTGATTTTAAAAAAATGCAAATTTTGCTCATTTTTGGTCAAAATATGCTAATTAGGGTAACGTAAGGGTATCGAATAGACTCTGTTGCTGCAATATTCTGTATATGAGTGTATTAAGAGAAACTCCTGCAAGTTGCAGAAGGATTAGGTGTAAGTTTTTGTATTATCTATAGTAAGAAATGGTTATTTGCCTTTCATTGAAAAACACAAATTTAAAATTTTCCTCAAAAAAATATTCAAATGAGTGGTAAATGGAGAGATAAATACTTGTAATGGTATGTAAGCTGTAGGTTACATATTAGGAAACAAACCTAAAAAACTCAAGTGTAGCCCTTGTATCATGTAGATTCTGTACATATTTTTTATGTTGTGAAAGAGGACACTACATGGTGCCATGGCCAAACTAAGAAAAATAAAAGACTTGACCGTTGACACTTGGTCTCCAATTGACTGTTATGTACGAGTACAAAAAATTTGAATAAGTTTGCAACGGAATGTACGATTCAAAAATTCGAAGTGTTCTGAGTTGCTAAAGAGTCTCTATTCACCTTACAATAATTTAAACCCACAGATGCAGACACTTATTTTGACCCGAACGGCCTACTTAAAGACACTATCATCTTTTTTCCAAAATCAAAAATGTCCATTTTGTCTATAAATGCTAGTGCTTAGGCCATAGCAACACCGTTATGACTGTGTATTGTGAAAAACAGACATTTAAAGCATTTTAAAGCGGTCATGAAGATGCATTTATGATGTTTTTATATAAACAAGCATTAAAAATCATCATTTTCCTTTGAAAACTAAGCGCATTAAGCTTAGGCACTTCCAGGGTCGTTACTAGTTACAACAATTCCAAACCACAACAGTGCTGCTAACAATCTGGATAGCATGCCGGAGTTAATAAATTTGACATCTGACCACGGAGAATAGACACAAACAGCAGAAAAAAAACGAACAAATGAAATATCTGAAATCCCATACGCAATGATTTATTCCATCGATCACAATCATTTAACAGAACGTTCTGCTTTGTTTGTTTCTAGAGGGAAATTTGGCCTTGAAGATTGTTCTGATATGCACTAGGTTGTTTCTACTCAATATAAACCCTAGCTTAACTCATTACTTGATCTGATTATCAGACAAGTTTCACACACAAGGGTAATATTTCATATCACATTTCAATCCACGTTTATCTAAAAAGTTAACACTAGTTCATTTAGTGTAAATCTGATTACAAACTTGAATGTTGGTACAGACTACGCCACATTACTTAATGCCCCAAGAGTTCATTTACGTTGTCAACATCGTCATAACGTTCACCGACTCCGATTTAGACTACAGTTCAAAGTTCAAATGATGATGCGGGGGTATCCACAACTTGGACATAGATGTTTCTCTCCAGTTTTTAAAGATGTAAAATTTTGGCCCTACTGGTAAACTCTTAGCTTATATTTAACTGACGCTGGATTACGATGATTATCACTCAATTTGGTTAGTTCAAGTTCAGTTACAGCTTGGTTACACATGGTTAACTTACAATCCGCTGTTTTTAATGCGATGCATGACTATGTGCAGGGTAGAAAACATGTAGAGGAGATACAGAAGTAGCACGGATTACATGGTCATGATGAATCTCAAGATATGTACTCAAAACACCAAACACCAAACAACACAGTTTGCGCTGTAATTAATGTTCATATAGAACAATAAATAATTTTATATTCTGAATTGCCAAATTCGCCCCTCAATTGAACAGGAAACGAATATATTTTTGTGCGAGGATACATTTAATTTAAACAAACTACACCTATTTTCAACACCGATATGATGTCATTAAACATTGGGTGTGTCAGAGATAAGGACTACAATTGGCTGATTTGAATATTCACGTGATCGTTACCGATTCAACAATTAAATTCCAAATTACCTACTCAGTGTATAATGTTGTTTCAGATTCAAGATTATGTTAACTTTAAATTACCAGTATCAATTATTTTACGAATTGCATAATCAAATTTAAAGTGAATTTGATTAATTAACATTGGATTCCAACTCTCAGACTATATTTTAATCATTCACTCCAAATTGACATATTCCAAAACCTTTTAATATACATTGTACGCCGTTTTGATTCCGCTTTAAACTCCTAAGGTAAGCATCTAGACGTCGTCGGACTTGCCTCACAGTAACACACACAGCTTTAGTGGGCCCCACCCATGGTTATCGACCGACATAAATATATTCCAGCCTACCTCGCCTAACAACATTGTAAATCACAAATTGCAGCTGCATGCCAGTATTTAAGATTGATAGGTCGCAAGACGCGCAAACTTCCGAGACATCTAATGCATATGGCGCGGTGGTTTTAAAGCACATCGTCTGATGCGTTGAGAGATCAAGGAGGGAATGAAACAAAATTGCGCAGGGAAAATGTCTGGCGCGAAATTACAAAGGCTAATAGTGGATCACGTTAAATAGTGATAAATCGAGGGCGCTAATACACACAAAGTCGCCTCCAGCCCGTATAGGACATTATACTGTAATACACAGAGAACATCAAAATAAATAAAATTAAGAAACAACTAAGTTCTACGTAACAAGTGCAAAAAAATGAACTTTGATGAAAAATAGGGGGCGCTGTTTGTTTACATTTTGAAAAAATTGCTGATAGTGGCTTTAAGCAAGGATTAACCGGTCATGTTTTGGTTTAACTTTCCGCCCATTTTTGGTACATTTGGAATATTTCGAGCAACCGTCCCTGCCTTGATATGAATTACAAATTGCATTTTCTTGCCTAAGAATGCAATTTTGTAATAATTTGGTTAAATTTCAAAATTTCTGAACATCCTATCAAAGGAATAAACTGCAAGTTGAAGGATGTGGTGGCAGAATACTGAATTCATCCCTAAATGGAAAGTTAAACTCAAACTTAAAGGTGCATTTCTAGTACATGGATCGAATCCACGGATTCCTACTGTCACCCATGGATTTAGACGGTATAAGCCAGGGTTTCCCAACCTTTTTGTCCCGAGACCCCATTTGTTGACACTTGGCTTGCGGTGACCCCCATTGCTCAAAATTATTCTCAAAAAGAAATTTGACCAGTCAAGAAAAAATTGAAGGTGTTACGGAGAGGTACGTCAGTGGCAAGCCAATTTTTCAAGCCAGGGAAGAAGGGTCTTGCAACAAGGTCACCTATATCTACCGGAAGCTCTGAATCTACTGATGACAGGGAAGCAAGAGCTATCCTTAAAAAATTCGGTTGTGGCATTCTAAGGGCATGCTGCTCTCCATTTCTAAAACAAGTGTGCAAAAAAACCCCACTAATTTTATTACAATCATGTTCATTTTTGGTCTTTGGATAGTCCTGTAAGTGACAATTTATACTGATTTGCGCGCAAAGCCATGGTAAAAAAGGTTTTCCTTTCTAAATATATTTAGATAATTATTTACTCCAGATTATGAAATATGATTTACTATCATATTTGGCTTGAAATTCAAACTAGGCCTATATAGAACCCGCTGTGACCAAAATGCGCATATGGGGTTTTAGCACTGGGGCCATTTTTACATACATGGTTTTGCATTTGACCTCTGGAGTTGCGTTCATACTTCCACTACAATATCGATCACTTCTGCTTGAACTTGATGCAACCCACTGCAATGCAAGTTAAAACGAATTTGCAGTACTGCATTGCAGTATCGGCAGAGACTGCAGCCCCAAATTGCACAAAAGGGGAAAAAGGTCCACTTTTTGCTGAATCTTTTGTTAAAAATGGTGCCGCACGCAGGCGGAGTGCCCCCCCTCTTCTCTGGTCATTGGCGTTTGGGGCCGATCCCTCATAATAAGGTTGCTGTGGGGGAGGGGTTCGCGCCACTCCTCCCGCACGAGAGTCTGTTTGAATCCCAGATATGCTGGTACCATTTCTACTCCTGGGTGGAGAGAGAGAGGCAAGTGAGGGTAAAGTGCCGTGCCCAAGGCACAACACATTGGCGGACAGCGGGGCTCGAACCCACAATCTTATGCCTATTGAGGCGAGCGCTGATCCACTTGCACCACATGTGCCCACTGGTTTAAACAACCTGTCGGTAAAAGTGCCACCTAACCCGTTTTGTTAAACGGTTCCCAAAATTCAGAAGAATTTTGCCAAGAAGTCCACTTTTTGGTGATCAAATGTTCAGAAAGTCCAAAAAAGGACCATTTTAGGGGGGGTAGGTGCACCACGCTGGGGCCCAACGTGTTTCGCACCTTGAGTATAAGGCGATTTTTACCTACAACTTAAGTACCTCTCACCCAGGTGTTTATTAAAAATGGGTACCGACATTATTCAATGTCGGGAAGGTAGGGTAAACAGATTCGCTGTGAGATGCGGGTGTGGCGATACCACTACAGCACATTATTATGGTGGAGTCTGGCCATATCGCTTCGAAAGAGAGAGCCCGGCACTGTTTCCTGTGTGCACAGTCCGTCCCCTTTACTTTTAGGTGCACTTTTACCGAAATAGGGTCCCCTGTTTGAAAAAGGCTACCTTTTTCGAAAGTATCAGTCCCGCAAACACCCCTCCCAAATAAATCCTGCGACGGCCCTGATTGCCATGATAAAAATGCAGAGCTTCCGCGCTTCGCGGATGGATGGGGGGTTCCATCCCGCATCCATAGCCGGTGCCGTGTCTGCTACGCAGCCATTCTATTTCATCTCATCTTGGACCCCCCTCAAGCCCCTGTTTAATTCTGTATAAATAATAGAAGACGGTTAAATAAAGAATTAAGGAATTGTTGTTTTGAAATTTTAGTAGGACCTATGTACCAAAATGTATATGGCTGAATTGTGCTCAAGTGCTGAATTTAAGCCAAACAAAAACACACCAAGATTGGAGTGGTTTTTTTAAACTTCGTTAGGATTAAATTTGTTGTTGTTGTGGCTGTTTGGTAGCAGAATGCATGGGTGGTATCAGGCGTGATGGTAATATGAGATTTCTGGCCCAAAATCTTGCTAAAGGAGCATGATTGAACAACGTATCGAAATCCCAGTGCTTTTTTGTAAACTTTTAGCTTGGATTAGAACGGAAAAAATTAAGATACGAATTAAAAGTGACCCCACAATGATTTAAAAGAATATCCTGTAAACTGTTAAGGCATGGTATCTTGAAATAGGTGCGGCCTGACTGTTACCACTGGGCCATGTAGTTAGAGTTTTAATACTATGGGCCATAACGATTCGCAGGAATGGATTCGCAGGCAACAAAAGAAGTGACGTAGGATGTTAACCCCCCTCCCCCAAAGCTCGGGGCAAACCAATTCCAATTTTAGTATGAATGTCAAATGTAAACCACAACATTTTTTTTTCCTGTAGGTATTTTAATCATAAAATTGTGCCGCTCAAGTTTTTTTAAGCAAAGACGAATCTCGATCCCATCCCCTTTTCTTTTAGCGCAAAGTTCTACGTATATGTAGACATTCATCTGTAAAGACGGAAAGGGGATGAGATCAGCACATTTTATAAGGTCGTTTTGATGTATGTAGGGGAATATGTGTAAAAAAAAAGCATTATGTTTATGTTTTAGCTACATCGTATTTATTCATCCCAACATCAAGCGGTTCGCGAAAAAAAAGTCTCGCCTGCCCTTTTTTCTCCCGCATCAGCTGTCTAAGACAAAGCGCAGCAGACCAGATTGCAATGTGTATGGAAACAGAGTGTTCCCAAAATAAAGTGGTGCAACGCTAGTAGTGGGAGGCCATTGGCAGATATCCCCTCCCCACCCCCCACCCCGGCCCGCGCGCCACCACCCCGGCCCCGCCCAACACCCCGCAAAACACTCACCACCGCCCAACAGCCCCACAATCCACAACAAGCAACACAACACCCCCTCGCCAAAAATCCTGCAACACCCACCCTCCCAACATCACGCCAAACAAAACCCCTCCCCAACACCAGAAACACCCCACTGCCCTCCACCACCCCGCAACACCCACACCTCCCCACACCCCACAACACCCACCCTCCCCACACACCCGCCACCACCCCCACCCCCTCCCCAACACCCCGCAAATCTTTGCAACACCAGAACATCCTTGCAACACCCCAACCCCTCCCCAAACAACCAACAACATGACAAAGCAACAACTCCACCAACACCCCACACCCTAATACCCCATCACTCTACCAACAGTAAAACCCCCTCCCCAACACCCATCCACCCCCAACAACACCGCAACACCACACCCCCAACCACTCTCCATCCCCAACACCCCCTCCCCAACCACCCCGGCAAACAAACCAGACCCCACACACCCCCGAACCCGTACCCTCACAACCCATCCACTCCCCAAAGCCCCGCAACACCCCACCACCTCCCCAACATCCCACAACACAACCAAACACAACACCCCTCGCCAACATCCTGCAACACCCCACCCCTCCCCACACATCACGCAAAACAAACCCTCCCCAACACCCCGCCAAACACCCCACTGCCCTCCCAACCCCGCAACACCCCACCCCTCCCCAACACCCCACAACACCCCCCCTCCCCAACACCCCGCACCACCCCACCCCTCCCCAACACCCCGCAACATCCTGCAACACCCGCAACATCCTGCAACCACCCAACCCCCCACACAACACCACCAACCCCCCGCAACACCTCCCCCAACACCCCACCCCCAAACCCCCATCCACTCCCCAACCATAAACACCCCCCCTCCCCAAATCCCATCCACTCCCCACCACAACGCAACCACCCCTACCCCCAACACCCCCCCCCCAAATCCCCCAACACCCCACAACACCCCCTGAACACCCCGCAACACCAAAACCCCCCACCCCAGACCACCCTACCCTCAACACCCCACCACTACCCCAACACCCCGCAACACCCCAACCACCTCCCCACCCCACAACTCAACACCCCCTCACCAACATCCTGCAAAACAAACCACATCCCCAACATCCCGAAAAACCAACCCCTCAAAAAACAACACTGCAAACAACCACACACCAATCATCCTCCAACAACACCGCCAATCCCCATCCACCCTCCCCAACATCCCGCAACACCCCACCCCTCCCCAACACCCCGCAACACCCTTCCCCACCCACCCCTCCCCAACACCCCACAAACCCCATCCCCTCCCTACCAATTACCCCGCAACAACCCACCCCCCTCCGCAACACCCAACCCCCTCCCCTAACATCCCGCAACAACCCAAAACCTCCCCACACCACCAACACCTCGCAACACCTCCCCCAACACCCCACACCCCAATACCCCATCCACTCCCCAAACCCCACCCCCCTGAAATTTGCATATCCAAGGTACCGTTTCAGCGAAGAGCAATTACACATTATAAGTAGATCAATTGCATCCACCCCAAATGCCCCTTTATTGGCCCCCACATTGCACTTTATGCCATAACTATGATTCAACACAAAAGATGTATGGCAGGATAGTCCTTCCGTAGGCAAAGGAATTTGCCTTCTGATGTTACCGTTGAGCACCAGACAGCAATTATTGCATTAAGTAGCTCATTTGCATGCTAAGCCGCATATTATCCCATTTACTTTCAAATGGCAAAAAAGATGCGCACAATACAGGCTTTTCATGCAGTGAAGGAATTGTGTGTATCCAATGTACCGTTTTTTTTTTAAAATATATAGTAAGTACACAGATGTTATGCATATAATAGCTCATTTAATACACTAATTAACCAAAAATCCGCCCAAAAATATAATCCGGTCGAAGAACTCTTAAACCCCGCCTCCTTACACCAAGTTACAGCATTATATGCCTTACGGAAACTCTATATAACTTGTACACAAGCCTTTTTTTTTATTTTAAATTATGCAAATTAGACAATTAGCATATTTATGCCAAAAAATGCCACTTTGACCCAATTATGATGAACACAAAAGATGCATGGCAAAGTATTCTTTCATGCAGTTAAGGAATTTTGCCTATCCATGTACGGGTTTTTCAGGATAACAGTAATTTACATTTTAATTAGTAGCTCATTTGCATACCTTAACCACATATATCATTGTACTTTTCAAATTGCCAAAAAACAACGATTGTGCCACCATGATAGGCTGTCGTGACAGTGAAAGAATTTCTGTATCCGTGTACCATTTCAAAAATTTATAGGCAATTACGCTGTTTTGGACATATAATTAGCTCATTTGCATTTTTAATTGCCCAAAATCTTATACAGTTCGAGAAGCCGCCAGCCCCCTCCCTTCCAACAAGTTACATCATCATACGCTATACGGAGCTCCAGAAAACATGTACACAAGCTTACGGGAAATTTTGTTGTAAAATTATGCAAAATTAGATACTTAATTAAGCATATTTTACGCCAAAAATCTAATCAGGTCGAGAACTCAGGCCCCGCTTCTTTCCACCAAGTTTCATCATCGTAGCCCTTAGACAGACAGGCAGACAGACAGACAGCAGGCAGACAGACAGACAGGAAAGTGATTACCAAGTCTCTGCCGAAAAAATTCAGGCGAGACAAAAGTGTTAGGACAAAAAACAAAATAAACATAAAATGAGTTTAATGAGGAGGGACTGTAACAAAAGAAACATCACTTTGAGTTTTTTGACTACATTTTTAGATATTATTTTTTCAATATTGTCCTTGATATACCCGGTTGCAATACTGAAGATGCATGTGACAGCTTCCGTTAGACGTTCATTTGTAGCGTTGATTGTCGGCCGGACCTACCCCTTCTAGATACCTTGTAGCGGAAAATCAGCAAACCTCGGCTTAAGGTACGCTGTGCATTTCACAGCCAAATATTTGCTTCCGTTGTATTTAACAATGTCGCATCTGTCAATTTGGTTGCTACATTTGACAGTTTGTACAGGACGTTACATGACTAGATACAAAAGTATTCCATGCTACAGTTGGAAACGGTATTGGTGGCTGCACTACCAAATGGCCCTTGGCTTGGTGGATTGTTGGTCACGGTAAACCCATGTCCTCCAGACTTTTTATTTTGTTGTTTTGAAAGACATTAAACTTGTTTAGATAACATAAAATTTGATAACATTGCATTTCTCCTGCGTCTTGTTTTTTTTTTTAATCAACCAACCAGCGTCCGAATTAAGGGAAAAAGTGTGGTTGCCCCACGGACAACCACGTTGCAATTTTTGGTTGCCTACCAACATTTTTGGTTGTCCGTATTTTGAAACAATTTACTTTCTGTATATAATATACATGATAAGTGAAATGATAATCTTTTTGGTGGCCCTGCACCAGGCTAAATTTACGGTTGTCTGTCGGACAACTGTAGTATCATTTTTGGTTGTCCGGCTGTCACGCTCGAGTTGAGTCTTCCCAAAATTATGACAAATATAAATAGATGATTAATAGCCATATAGGTACAGGATAGAGGTGATAAAGGGAAGCAGAAATGTTGGAGCAGATTACATGAGCCGCATTTAAACAATATGGATTGAGTAGCGAAGCAATGGTTGAATAGGCCAGTGAAAACAGACAAACAAGTATGTTTAATCAAAATTTATGGTGGAATTGGACATAATTTGACATAATTTGAATTGAATTTACTTGAATTTTAATTTATTTATGTGTGTAACTACAGTGTGAGTCAAAAAAACCCTACATTCAGAATAAAAAATAATTAAAATAGTTAAGAATTATTTTGCTCAAACGTTTGCATTGGTTATAAAGAGGGGTAAACAGGCTTTCAGAAAACGTTTATTTGGTGTCATTTGGGCTTTGGAGGAAGAAGTTATGCCTATTTTGCTGAGAGACTTAAAAATCCTGTTTGGCCGATTTTGATCCAAACGAGGATGCATCGTTTACATAGTAAACATTGTCTTCAGCAGTGATTTGAGTAAAAACATTTAACCCCAAATTAGTGTTACACAATAGAAGGTGGGAGAATAATTGATGGGTTATAAAAATAATATCCCGGAGATTACAAAAGAAAATACTGAGTGAAAAATGTTCAATTTCCCAAATAAGAATGTCAAGATAGCTGGTGTAAGACCACAGTTTACTTCGGTTCAGCAAGATTTCATGGTTTTAACCTACAACGAAACTTGAGAGCCAAAATGAAACCATAGAAGGTTTTGTATTCACTTGAAAAAACAGTGCGATATTAAATTTTTAAGTTTTAATTCCAATTTATTCACAGAAAACTTCAGCTTTAGTTCATTCCCGCAATTTATGGAGGCTGAGGTATATGTATTGTGCAAAAATAATTACTTAGGGTGGTACACACAAAAATCTCTAGCAGTTTCACTATGTTATGAACTGAAACATTGATAGGAGTGATTTTCAATAACTGATCTTTATGATTGAACAATGGTAATTTCATTTGGTGAAGATATTTTACTTAAATTATGACACAATTAGATCGTTTTATTCAAACTGTGTTTTTGTCGAAAAGGAAATCGATACCATCTGAAATTGCATTTGTGTGTGAATGTCCTTGCTATAATGTGCTAAGGTAGACGTCGGTGTTTCGGTTGTCAGTCTCTCCGCATTTTGGCTTAAAATCGGCCAAACAGAAATTTTAAGTCTCTCCGAAAAAATTGGCATAGTTTTGAACCAAAGTCCGAAAAGACACCAAATAAAAATCTTCTGATAGCCGTTTATTACCTGTTAAAACAACCAACGCAACTTCAAGCAAAAAATACGTTAACCTGTGGAAGAAAAAATATTTCCTGAATGTAGGTTTTATTGACCTCACACTGTAAATGTAGGCAATTGTGTATAGTTAAGAATTGCATTTGTTACTTGGAATATGGACCAACTGCCAGTTGAAGAAACTGCAGTTGTGTTTAGTAGTGTTTATCAAGACTTTGTAGATCATAACATTTTGGGAAGAGATAGGTGAATTTTTCTCCAGTCATACAAGAAAGGAGTAAATGTATAATACATTTCTCTAAAGGGGAAGTTGTGGTAATTTTCACGTGAGTGTTGAGTCTTACCCCCCAAAAACACAAAAAAATTAATGACAAATATAAATAGATGATCTACTAGATTATATAATTATGATCAAAATTAGCGCTCTATTAATTATAGGTTGGACAAGAAATGCGCACAATGTCTAAAAAAAACTTATACCTGCCAGACTTTGGGGAAGCACGTCTCCAGGTGTGTGTCGGCTGGCGCATTGGGATTTACATCGTTAATCGGACCAATAGGACTTTTAGACTTAATCGCGTCACTCGCAATTTTACCATTCTAGTGAAGGAGGTCAATCTTTTCTACAGGTGGCAATGCATGCCATGTATTTAAAATGCCGGTGCTGTACCAGGTAGGCAGTTTAAAGTCTGACTCAGAGATTTCGCAATATTATTTTTGTGTAATAATGAAACTAGTCAACTAGTAGAACTAAAGATAGTAACTAAAATGCACACATTCCGAAATTTGAGATGTGTATCGGATTTTTGTCGTTTTGATGACAGTAAACATTTAGTGTAGTATTACGTCCTAGGATACTGTGTATAACAAAAATCAGGATCCGGAATTTTTATAACAAAGTTGTGATTTTCTATATGAAGGAATTCGATTAGGAATTCGATTAAGCTTAGCAATTTCACACAGTGATGAGATTTATGGACAAGCATTAGTGTCATGCAAAATAAACATGATTTTTTAGGGGAATTGAGAGGCGCCCTACTCAGGGAAATCTAGAGTCGGCCTTTAATACTGCCGTGCCTTTCATAGCAAAAATTTTAACTAGGGAAAGGGAGTATGTGGGTCTTAATGTGGGTACAGGTTACATATTCATGTCATCAGAGGGACTGGTTTGATGCCAGAAGTAGGCTAGAAAATACATAACAGTTTGCCTGGGGACAGCACCCATGAGACATCATTCCACCGGCGGAAGCCCTTCACTCTGCGAGTCATTTTAGTTGCTGACGGATCCAAATTCCACCATTTGGTTGCATCACGATTTGGATTGTTTTGGGGAACTTCTTAACTACCATACATTGGTCAACTGTCATGTTCATTCTGAGGGTCACAACACGTCAACAAAGTATATTTTAACTTTCTCTGCTACCACTACGTTGAGAGAACTGTCCGTATATTCGCCGACGTGCAAATAAACAGCGTATTACAGCGCAACTACACCTGAATAGCGACACCAAGGTGTTTGGTAATACAATAACAAAGAACTTTCGCTTCAGGTATGTGATATAAAGATACGCGTAGCTGAAAACAACTTCGCCGGGATTCTACATCTGGATTCATACAATCTGTTACCACTGTATATCTAATGTGTGCAAACAGAGGGGGTTTTAAAAATCTAGCATTGCAATAAACAATACGGTAAATTGTAGTTGCACCTATTTTTGGGGAAAATGAAAATCGGATAAATTTGGAAATACTTAGCAATTGGAAATCCAATCAATACATATTAATTTGTCTAATCAATTAGAATTTTGAAAATAAATTATACTTAGAATCCATATACAATGGCCGTCTTTTAATTGTTCCTAGCGTCAAGCTGATGAGATGGTATTTTGAACAAACAACTTGCCACAGGTTTGGGTGACAAATTTATGGGGGCTCGCGCCGGGAAAAGCTCAGAATGATTTACGGTTATGTTATGATGCGTATGGATTAATTATTAGAACTTTTTTTTTTTACCAGTTATTAAGTTATATATTTTAGATATTTGAGGACTTAAATATTTTGATTGTTGTGACTTACGACACAGTGGTGTCTCGTGGTTCCTATCTACAGGGAAAGCTAGTAGTATTTAAAGAGCTGTACGGAGTGTAATGTGCCGTTTGAGATGATGGTTAGCAGACTGCCCGGTAGTGCTGTAGTTAATCCCTCGAGGAAATTACATTGGGTGTTGTATACTGTGATACTTACATTGAATTATACATACTCTATAACAGCATATACTTTGGATTTGTACAATTCATCTAAATATTTTTTGCCCAAAATATGCTATGTTGGTCACGGTAGTGTTTTAATAGTTGTCCCCCTATCAAATTAATTTTGTGTTGGTAATGCATTATGCATTGGGAGCCCTATGTTAAATAGTATTAAATGCAAAGATAGTCATGGCAACAGGCGCAATGGAAATAGAAAAGTTGACGTCTTTAGGTGAGAAGATAGGGTTAAAAGGTAAAGACTTGGCTTGAGTTTATTGAGAAGAAGAAACGATTAGTTTGAAACAACAAACGAAATGAAATCGTTTTAGGATAAGAGCAGAAGAGCGCGAATTCCAAAAGCAACAGCGCGAACATGATGAAAGACAGCATCAGTATGAGATTCAAGGCTGAAGAAACTCGTAGGTTTTGAAAGCACAAGCTGAGGAAAAGCGCAAGTTTTCTTAGAGAACAAGCTGAACAAGAGGCAAAGCGTAGGGACATAGAATACCAGCGCCAGTGTTGAGGGAAATTCCAACGCACAGAACAATTAGACTGATCATTCTTCTTTTTCTTGCGTGAAGAACGACATGGAGGAAACAAGTCAAATGAAGAAGCTAAAGTAAGACAAGCTGAATTATTGCAAGGTTCAAGCAAAGGTTCCATGTCGCAACTCGCAAGTTAGAAGTAAGGCGCCACCAAATTTGCCAGCATTTGACGGGACCACATAGGGAAATATAATGCCATTTAATACGGTTTTGAGCGTTATGACTACACTAAGAATTGGCCAAGAAACATTGGTCTGTAGTTTGAACGCAATTGCTTTCAGGGAAAGGTCTTGAGGTATACTTATTCTCTGAAATAATGACCAAGCCAATGATTATGATACTTTGAAAAAGGCCATTCTGAACGCTATGAATTGAATGAAGAGGGATTTCGTAAGAAATTTAGATCATCTAAACCAGAACTTGTGGTCAGGTATGCAATATGCAAATCGTATATGAATATTCAAACGTTGGAAATGACGTGGCAAGGTAGCTGATAATATAAAGAAGCCAGAAGCCATCATTGATTTGATTCTTAGAGATCAATTCTACATAGTGTCTCTCGGGGATATGGCAATGTTCATTAGGGAACGTGAACCCAAAGACAGAATGTAATGGATGATCTTGCCAATCAGTAATTTGAAGGCACATGGAAGTTGTGGGGTCCTGGAATCTTAGAAAGGCACAAAAATACAAAACCCATTCTCTAAAAGGCCTAATACTTGGTACGGGCCGAGGGAGACATGATGCGGTCTTTCAAAAGATAGGCATAAAATCAGGACACGGTACCTCCACAGCTATGACTAAACCGAAGGGTGCATGTTTCATATGTGGTAAATTAGGGCACTATGCTAGAGACTGCCCGCCCCAAGGCCTCAATTGAAATGCCTTGTTAGACTGCATTGGACATGCAGGACAATTTGAATAGGCCTAATGAAACTAAGTCGTCTGAGACGTCTACAGGCTGTAGTGACAAAGGGGATTTCTCATGATCACGACAGGGCAGAAAAGAAAGTTATGTATAGTTCCGGGACGTGGTTGTATATACAACTCGACTGTGTCATGAACTTTATTACAGTCGTATTGACAGCGGCTTGTTCATCGACAAACAGAAACAACGATTGCCTGTACAAGATGGTAGAGTCGGAGCCCATAGGATTTTAAAGTACTCCGCGATACTGGTTGCTTCGGAGTTGTAGTAAAAGAAGTCTGGTTGAAGAGTAGCAATACAGGGGGGAACACAAAACCTATGTCCTTATCGATGGTAAATAGGCGATTATGAAGTCAATAAATTGATGTTGACACAACCTACTTCGTTGGCAAGGTATCGGCATTGTCTGGCCCAATCCAGTTTACGAATGATTCTTGGCAACATAGATGGAGTTAGACAGCCAACGAACCAAACCAGAAGTGGAAAGTGAAAGAAGTAGAAGTAGAAGTTGACACCTGAACATGAATCTACTCAAGATTGTTGGAATGCCAAGGAAGCCATCTGAAGGCGAAGGTGGAAGAGTGAAGGTGCAGGTATCTAAAAGTATTGACCAGGATGATAAGCATCTTGATGATATGTCAGTGTTGGTAGAAACTAGAAGCCAAAATAGAAAACAAGGCTAAAGCCATTCAAAACCGCTAAAGTTACGCCGCCAGATGAAGAAATAGTCACACCTGAACTTACATGAGGGAGAAACAATTGACAGACCCAACATTGAGTAGGCCGAGAGAGTTCGTCTCAAATCAGGTTGAAAGTAAAGTTGGGTAGGGGGTAGGGAACGGCCAGGTAGATCGTTTTATGTAATTCATAGAGGTATTCTATATAGAGAATTTACAGCACCAAAAGTAGACTTTGGAAACAAATTCCGACAGGTGTTGGTTCCTTCTGAATATAGAAAAACATGTCAGGAGATGCACCATGAGTCTATACTAGGAGGACCATTCAGGAGCAAAGAAAACTAGTGACAAAAATCATGACAGAAATTTTACTGGCCAGGTCTGGGTTGTGTGTTTCGTAGGTATTGTCAGTCATGTGATATATGCCAAAGAACGGTAGCAAAGGGAAGGTTACTAGAGTACCGTTAGGTGATATGAAAGATTATTGCACTCCATTGAGTGTGTGTAGCCTGTTAGAACTGATAGGGTCCAAAAGCCCGTACAGAACGCGGTGGGTAACAGGTACCTTCTCGTGTTGATGGATTATGACACGCCATATCCTGAAGCGGTGGTTGGTACCTCTGAAATCAAATTGAAGCAGAAGTTGTAGCGGAAGAGTGATTGCAATGTATTTAGACTGGCATTCCAAAGCAGGTGCTCACAGATAGGGGTCGGGGGAGTCAGTTCACGTCATAGTTAGGAAAGAAGTAAACAGATTGTTATCTATTTCAACCTCTAGATACTACTCCATATCACGCTATGTGGAATGGACTGTTGAGAGATACAATGGCTGTTTGAAAGGTATGCTTGAAGAAGATTGCTGTGAGGAAAGACCACGCGATTGGGATCGCTACATCAGTCCACTTTTATTTGCTTATCGCGAATCCACAGTCAGTACGGGTTTTTCTCCATTCGAATTGCTGTATGGGCGTAGCGTGAGAGGACCGATGACTATCGTCAGGGAGCTTTGGACAGGTCAATATACTGAAAGTGAAAAACCAAGAATACTTATTACCCAAATGTGATGGATCTGCAGACGTCTGGAAGAACATGCCAAACTTGGCAAGGAGGAATTACGTAAGAGCAAGAAGGTATCGCACCAACAATAAAGAAAGCGAGATATAGATCATTTTTTACAGAAAGGGGAGAAGTTCTTCTGTTGGTGCCCAATGACACAGAACAAACTTCTAATGCAATGGAAAAAGAGCCATTCAAGATTGTTAAGAAGTTTGAGAACATGGACTACCAACTGGATGTGCGGAAACAGAAGACAGAAATTTCATGGCTTAATATGTTAAAGAAGTATTTTCATAGAACCCAGGGGTAGTGGACATGAACCGGAAGCAGTTTCGGAACTCTGACAATTGAGCAGTGTCAGTCATTGAGGAAGAAATTGATTGAAAAATTCCTGAAGACACATAGTTCACAAACGAGGAAACTACTCATTTTTTTTTTTTTTAAAAAACCCCCCGTTTTACTGACACAAAAGAAAACATAAATTATGGGAATATCGGTTCAAACCTAGATGAGTTCAAATGCAGGAAGTAAGCGAGGGGTGTAAATTCAAGGATATACTTCTACTGATATGACCAGGAGAAAACAATACTTGGGAAGGAAACATGTTATCGCTTGACCAGATGAAGAACCAGTAAGATGCAGACCATACCCAACCCCACATGCCCTTAGAGCAGAGTGCAGAAACGAAGTCGATGCGATGTTGAAGATGGGGATAATCACAAAGCGTAGTAGTCCATACTCATGCCCGTTAACCATGGTCGTAAACCAGATGGAACATACAGTGTTGCACGGATACGAGGAGACTCAACGCCCAAACCGGTCGATGCTGAACACAAAACTTGCCAAAGATCACTACTTTTCAAAGATAGATCTAAGTAAAGGTTAATGGCAGATTCCTATGGACAAGATTCAAGAAAATACACAGCCTTTATAAACCAATGGTGGACTATATAAGTTCGAGGTCATTGCCCTTCGGCTTCTTAGTGAATAGTGCCGCCACATTCAGCAGAGTCATGCGAGTATACTAAAGGGGACTCAACAATGTCAGTAAATTATATCGATGATATCCTCATTACACACTCAAAACTGGGCGGAGCACATGCATAACGTGAAGGAGGGGATTCTGCAGCACTAGGAGCCAACCTTACTGGCACGAACGTCAAAGTGCTACATAGGCTATGACGATGGTGAGGTAGAATTTTTGGGAACACATGGTTTTGGACATGGTGTGTTTAAAGCCGAAGCCAGACAAGATAGAGGCAATTAAGAATGCTGCCCGTCCTGAGACTAAGCCCGCTCAGATCGGCTTGGTGGGCCCTTGAGGCTATACCAGAAAATTATACTAAATTTTGCCCGCCATAGCTTGTCCACTGAAAGACTGCCTAGAAAAGGAGAACCTAATAAGATCAGATGGGGACAGGGACAAGAGGAAGCTTTCTCCAAACACTTAAGAGTAAACTTTGAACTCGCCATTATTCGGCATCTTCCGACCTGAAACAAGAATTTCATACTCAGAAGTGAGCATCGGAAAAGGGTAATAGGTTGCATACTGTTACAAGAACATTGGGCGACAAGTTTCCAGTAGGATATGCTAGCAAGAAACTGTCGAAGTGTCGAAAAGGATACAGGGTTATGAAAAGGAGTGTTAGCCATAGTCTGGGCCATTACAACGCTTCGAACCATATCTTTACGGCCTGTGAATTGTAAAGGACGGATCACCAAACATTTCCGGCATGAAGAAGTCTAAAAGTTGCAATTAATGCCCGGATAATGGGTGGGATTTTAGATCTTCAGCATATAGGTCAGGATAGAGTGATAAAGGGAAAGTAGGAAAGAACATGTTGGAGAGCAGATTAATTGGGCACGCATTTAAACAATATGGATTGAGTAGCAAAGCAATGGTGAATAGCTAGGCCAGTGAAAAGACAAACAAGTATGTTTAATCAAACTTATGTGGTGGAATTGGACATAATTTGACATAATTTGAATTGATGAATTTCTTGAATTTTAATTTTTTATGTGGCACTAAATGTAGGCAAGTGTGTATAGTACGAATTGAATTTTTACATTTGGAATATGACCAACTGCAGTTGGAAGAAATCTGCAGTTGTTTTTAGTGTTATCAAGACTTGACTAGATCATAACACTGGGAAGATAGGTGAATTTTTCTCCAGTCCTACGAGAAAGGAGTAAAATGTATTACATACATTTCTCTAAAGGAGGAAGGTTAATTGGCACGATCGAGTTGAGTATTCCCAAAAGTATGACAAATATAATTAATAGATTATCTACTTATTGATCAAATAGTGCTCTAGTAATTACTAGGTTGGACAAGAACTGCGCACAAGTCTAAAACTTACCTGCCAGACTGTCGGGAATGTACGTCTCCAGGTGTGTTGTAGGCTGGCGCATTGGGGTATTTACAGCTTTAATTCTACAATTTAGGACTTTTAGACTTAATCGCGTCACTCGCAATTTACCATCTAGTGAAGGAGGGTCCATCTTTCTAACGGTGGCAATTCATGCCCATGTATTTAAAATTGCCGGTTACCATGTAGCAGTTATCTCCGTGCCTTTCATAGAAATTTTAAACTAGGGAAAGGGGTAGTAGGTTGGTCTTTAATGTGGGTAAGGGTACATATTCATGCCATCAGAGGGCTGTTTTGACGCCAGAAGTAGGCCAGACATACTACAGTTTGCCTGGTAACAACAACATGAGACATCATTCCACCGGTGAGACCTTCACTCTGCGAGTCATTTTAGTTGCTGAGGATCCAATTCCACCATTTTGGTTGCAACACGATTTGGATTGTTTTGGGGAACTTCTTAACTACCATCCATTGGTCAACTGTCATGTTCATCTGAGGATCACAACAAGTCAACAAAGTATATTTTAACTTTCTCTGCTACCACTATGTTGAGAGAACTGTCCATATTTTCGCCGACGTGCAAATAAACAGCGTATACATCGCACTACTACCTGTAATTAGTGACGCCAGGTGTTTGGTAATACAATAACAAAGAACTTTCGCTTCAGGTATGTGATATAAAGATACGCGTAGCTGAAAACAACTTCGCCGGGATTTTACATCTGGATTCATACGGACTGTTACCGCTGTAATATCTAACGTGTGCACACAGAGGGGTTTTAAAAATCTATGCAATTGCAATAAATAATACTGGTTAAATTATAGTTGCAACTATTTTTGGGGACAAATGAAAATCTGATAAATTTGGAAATACTTAGCAATTTTGGAATCCAATGCAATACATATAATTGGTTAATTATTAATCTTTCCCTGGAGATGGCCAGCGCACACAAGTGTTGAAAAAAAAAACCCATATGCACTTGGCCGGATTCGAACCGACGACCTCCGTATTACACCAGTGACGGCGCTCTAACCAACTGAGCCGCAAGACTGGGTTGGTAGAAGAGCGATAGATATCATCTATAGGTGTTAAGTTCGAAAGGTGTCCATCGCTTTCCTAGCGGATAGCATCAGAACGGTATATTTACATATACAATTTTTATATTTGTTTTTTTTTTAATTTTTAACTACTTAGTTCTCCAGGTAGACAAGGATGGGTAATTATTAATCTTTCCCTGGAGATGGCCAGCGCACACAAGTGTTGAAAAAAACCCATATGCACTTGGCCGGATTCGAACCGACGACCTCCGTATTACCAGTGATGGCGCTCTAACCAACTGAGCCGCAAGACTGGGTTGGTAGAAGAGCGATAGTTATTGTCCTGGACCATGATTTCGGACAAGGAATAAGATTTCACGCATGCTGAGTGATGGCTTGACAGCTCTCCTGCTGAGAGGGTGATTATCGCATTACCTTAAGTGGGTAAATGGGATCATGGTGGGATTTAATAACAAAAGGTGGCAACGTGATTAGGTCTTTGAAACTAGTGTGTTGTAGGTCCTCTTATCTCTAAATGTCCATGGTCCCAGTAACTGTCACTTGAGGCAGTATTATCTTTTGTACTTGTTTGTACAATACACTTTCAAAACGTTCTCGGTAGGTGGTCTATAACCTGTCCAGTGCAATTTGAGAGAAATTGGTATTCTAAAAAAAAATAATCTGTCACTTTAATCACAATTGCAAAAATCAACATTGACAGTACAGAACCTTGATGCACACCCACCTTCACCTCAAACTCCTCAGACCCCACTCAAACTCTTGTCTTTGCTCCTTCATACAAACTTATCACCACACTAACCATTGCCTCTGGTATACCTCTCTTCCTCATCGCCCACTCCATCACTTTAAGTTTCCTCGGGACTCTTATCAAATGCCTTCTCCAAATCCACAAAGCACAGAGTTTCTTTCCTTTAGCTCAAAACAAAAATCTGATTCATCTCAGTCTTTGGAAATGAGGATTTTAGGTGACTATCTTTAGGTCCAGTTGATTTTCAGGTCGTCCAATAGGAAAGACCTTGTGGCAGCATGATTCGTGTGTGTGTCAGGCTGTCAGTCAGGGTGTGTGTGTATGTGTGTGTCAAACTTGGTATACACTTGTGGTTAAAATGTTGCCCATCTTATTTGTGCAGTGATATATCAAGTTCATACTTGGTATGCTTATACATTGAGACAAGGGGTCTTATGTGGGGTAACAGATGAGGTCAAAGGTCATTCAGGGGTCACTTAGGGTCATTATATCTTGTGCATGTGGTAAACACTTTTGGTTAAAGGCACTATTAGTGATTCACTAAATCAGAAAATTGAAAAAAATCATCAGAAATCAGATTTTTGAATATCTGCAACAGGTATTGGTATCCTAACATCTGGTACCCTACAAGTTAGAAGACCAAAAACCATCTAATAAGGACAAAATCAGATATTTTAATCATTAGTGTCTGTACGGACACTTATACTACAAACATAAATTGAATGAGATTCAATCTTTAAAAAAACCACTGCTGTTTCTTTCCTTTTCTGTCAATTTTTCAGTTGCAAAGAATAACTTGCAAAAAATTTGCAGACTTATCCTTCACTTTAAAGCTATGAAAATCCATGAAATCCATGTTCTCTTGCAAATAAGTGGCCCTTATGACCCTTATCCCCCAGCCTATGGCCAGTGCATATAGGGTGTACACTGGTTTTGGATCAGTGGTCAATTGGTCATCTAGTGGTAATTTTGAAAAATACATGTGAAAAAAATTAAACTTCCTTTACTGACAAATAAGCACACTGACTACAACAGTTATGCACATTATCACCTATGGTCAGTGCGTATGGAGTGTGCAGAATTTTTGTTCGTTCGTGCAAGTCATTGATAACAGCTTTAGGTGTTAGGATTAGTTGAGCTGTGTAGGCTGATCCGGGCCACATGTATCCATGATACTGACGCTCCTAACATGGCCCACTTTGAGGCTGGGGGCGGATTGGGAAAAGTCAGGGGTTTTCACCCTAGTACTCTTACTCGAAACTGGCTGCAATGTACATGACTCTCTGTACGCAGAACCGACTGCTTAACATTCCATCTGAAGAACGGGGTGCTTTCATGATTCGTTTGCCCAATTCCAAAGAGAAGGGGGAACAGTTTTCCAAAAATCGTTCAAAGTCTTCCAACAATTCCAAGATTGTAGGTTCATGCTCTTCAAGCACAATTTGCCTGTGATTTTCTTTACAAAACTATTATGCCTATACTTCAGTTAATTTACAGGTCACACACCCAATTTGACACCTCATTTGACACTTCTGGAATAAGTTCATATAACTTTGAAAAGGCTAACATATTGATGCTTGTGTGTTTTATGTTAGGATATGATAGCGATCCCATTATAATCCACCCCCTAAATTGAAGCTAATCCCAGGTTAAAAAACAGGTGGGACTATACTAGACTCGGTACAGTAATTACCAAAAAAATCGTATTTAGAAATTTCCAAGTCGGCCTTTAAATATACATGCAAATCAGTTGCATTCTTTAAGTCGGATGACATACTGTTCATTACGGCTAAAGCTAGACCTACCCAAATTAAGTGTCTAGACTAGTCTGAGCAGTCTTAAGTACAACAGAGTCAAAGTCCTACTGAAATTTTTGGCAGATGAGTCACTATCAATGTTTTGCATTGTAGTATGACCTGCTTAGCCACAGTATTGCCATGGCTGTACATACCAGTCCAAAGGCCAAACAGACTGAAGACTGAGATGCTTCATTTTTAGTGATGGCTGATTCAACCTAAGATGATCAACTGCAGATCTCCTAGAAAATTGAAAGATTGGGCAGTCATGTTCTGTCAGGGTCCCAGCATACATTCACAATTTAAAGGGATTAGCAGCGATAATGCGAGAGAATCGAAAAAATATGGAAATGCATTTTTTAAACATATAAATCAGGGATAAGTGTGTACAATTCCATATAACTTCGTTAATGTAGAAACAAACCACCAAATAGTGAAAAAAATGGAAGTACTTGAGGAGATTTGTCATACCGTCTCCTGCAAATAGACATACAGCGATGGCGTCTCAAAATCTACACTAAACAGCTAATTGTGGTTTACACTAGTACAGAATAAACAAAGATCAATAATGTTTGTGTTTGAGGTCAAACTGTATTGATCATGGTGCACAATATCACACTTAAAATCTAGGATATTCACAGAGAAAGGCTTTTTGATCTCAAGTTGGAATTTTGATACGCACGTATAGAAATTACAGAATCGGATAAGAAAGTACTGCCTTGTCTTTAATGCACGGATTTCAAGCCAACCACTTGCAGGTTATGTTCGCATATCCATGCCAGTAACAAAAATACAAAAATATGAATTTTGATGATTTTTTTTTATTTTTCGGATTAGCAAATAAGCTTTAGTTTTCCTGATCATTTAACAATGTAATATGTGATGACTTTTTAGAAGTGTAGTGTGATAGATTGGGTTTCAACTTGGGGATTATTTATCTCTAATTTTTCAGTGCGGACAGCATTTCTGGGACATGCTGCTGTCCCCTTTTATACGAGGACATATGCTGATAGGGAGATGTATCTTGGGGACTTCATCGATGGGGGATGCATCAGCAATAAAAACATAATTTGCTAAATTACATCTATTTACTGGTGTTCATGTCTTTTTTGTCCAGAAATTCAGCCGGGACTCAACACATTGTACACCTGCCAAGAAGTTTGGATGGTCTGCCACTTGTTTGGATGGCTTGCCAGGTGGTGCTCATTTGGATGGCCTGCCATTGCTTGGATGGCATGCCTGCCAATGATAATGGCAGGACTGCCAAAAGTATGGCAGACTTGCCAATACCTTCCCAATGATATGGCAGGCCTGTTGCTGCCTATCAAGTCCATGATGGACAGATTTTTGACATGATCTGGCATGCTGTGGATGGTTAGTGCAGGCAAAATGCCATAAAATTTGGTAAGGGTCAACCGCGATGGTGGTGGGACAAGTGCTGTCAGAAAAATTGGGACAAAGTCAAATTGGGGAAAGATGGGCCAAATTTTGACACCCCCCCCCAGTCTCCCCAACAATAAAAGTTTTTCTGGGTCGTATTGTAAAAGGGATCATTAAGAGAGAAGCATAAAATTAGAAAAAATGATGTGAATGTCTTTAAAAATTGTGAATTTCAGAGACATCGTTAAACTCTTAATTTCATTCAGTGGGTGTGGGTGATAATGTTAAACACGAAATTTGATTGTTTAGGTCAAAGCTCGGCCATCCATTATGGGTGAGGGATAGTGCATGCAGCAATTACGCAGGGTAAGGTTCAAATATAGACACCACGCAAAGGCGCGTTTTATACTGTGTTCTCCTGCATTACGCGTGGTACGCAAATGCAATTACGCAGGTATGATCACCGCGTGATGGACTTTGGTCCAGGCTTCTTTTCGAATTACAATTTTAGAATTACATGCACGGTGCATTATAACAATTACTGTTGTGTAGCCAACATTGTTATAGAGATCAGTGGTACAGTTACGGGACTGCGAAAACTAATAGTACGCGGAACCCCTTTCAATGGCCACGTTTCATGGATGTTAGGGTTAGGCAACTAAAACCTTTGTAAGCACCAAAAGATATCTAAAACCACCCTTTAACATTTGTCTATATTTCAATGAGGTTTAAAAAGTGTAGTTTCTTTGCAATAAAAATTTCTAAACGAACTTCGCTCCTATCCTTGTGTGCTCAATTGGAAGTTCAAAGGATGAGGCTCTGTGGCAAACTTGCACGTGATATAGCACGGTTATGGGATATATTTTTCGCTGGGCTTCTGTTTCGGTTTATTGCATGCAGCGTTGTAAATATAACACACGGAATAAACATGGGAGCTTCCATGATCGTTGTACAGTTGGGTATATTGGTCGATTAAATATGGATTTTCGCAAGGGCATACTCCGATGGCATGTAAACCATTCTGGTACGTTTTATTTAGGGATATGTCTTATATATGTGCCGATAATTTATACCAATAAATCGCTTAAAATATTGGATGCCCTTCCATTATGACACCATATAAGATGCCAAAAACAAAAAATTCATCTTTTATTCTCTAAGTGTTCATGTAAGAAACTTACATTTACTAGGCCTCCAGTACTCTGTTACGCTCGATGTGTTTATGCCAGAAGCAGACTTACGTATTACCAAGCGTGTTACCAAAGTGTTATAAAAGTTTAGTAAGAAAATGTTTTTAAACGTTTTTTATTTTTTTTATCTTTTTTATTCTATTTGTTTTTTTGTTATAAAATAATATTGGAATATAAGTCATTTCATCCACGAATCAAGTGATTGTATAGTGGGTGACCCAATTTTCACTGGGCTTTTAGATATTTTGTCCTTATTTTTCTGAAATAAAAAATAGGTTGATATTTGACCTCAAACCTTGGCATCATGGGTTTTACTAAAATGGAGAGTTGGAGACATTTAGAATTGAAAAATAGTGCGCTCTCTAGATTTTTCTAAAGTGATTTTTTTGTATGGTTATAGAGCTATACATTAGCCCTCACCTGAAATCATTTTAAAAGCCCAAATCTTTAGCCTCTTATTAATGTCCTTATCTGTTTTGGGGACATGTTACTTTTATGTGTAAAATATATCTCTATTCTTCCAATGACCTAGACTATCATTTGCAAGCAAATTGAAGCAATGCCATTATTTTCTGAAAATGTACTCTTGAATAGTATTTGGTGGATCTGAATTGAATTGAATCAATATTATTGCTAGATGTGAATCAACATTATTTGAGTGCTATTTTGCATCATTGAATTTAATTTGAATCAAAATTATTTAAATTATGACAGATAGAATTGGAATCTGATCAAAATACTGTATTTCTTGGCCAAATTGAATTTGATTTGGGGGGGGGGGGAAGAGGTCCCAAAGACGATTGGAACAAGCACCTTTAATTTTACCCGGAGCTATAGCTCTCCTCAGAAATGAAGGTCTGCTTCCCCACAGATCCAATTAGGCATCCTTCAAACTACAAAAACATCTGAGCCTGATCCATGGTAGTCAAAAAAAGAAATTTTATACTTTTGATTTAGGGGTCAGTGTCGGGGACAGACGTCATGGATGGACATCCACACATGACAATGAATGTGGTTTTATCTTAAAAGTTGATCCACCTAATAAATTAGGTAGTGCTGATATATGAAGGGGAGTTGATGATGTAAAAGGTCACATTCAATGCTCAGCGGTCATCTGAGATGGGATAAATGTTAAGTTGCGTGAAAGTTTTGGATCTATACATCGGGGAACACTAGTGATCCGCTGATCACTTGTTTTTGTAATTTTTTTTCTGTCAGTCTTATCCTTTAATTAAGTTAATAATTTGTTTGTCTTGCAGAAGCACACAAGAAAAAGATATACTGAGGATACCAGCATTCTCCAGAGCTCCTCTCACCCATCAGTGACTTCCATAATGCAGCGTGTGGCCTTATTTCTACAACATCCTCGCAACCTTCTCTTAACTGCCGGTGTGATCTCTGGGGGTGTTTTGTGTGTCAAATCAGCACCTCATGTTTTCCCAGGACTTGTTTTCAGACCAATCTATCAAGCACAAAAACGAGGCCAACCGTGTGAACTGGTGCCCAACCAAAAGAAGGAATTCTTGGAAGTTTGCCAGGATATGGACATTAAACCCAAAGGATACGATGTGTTTGTCAGTAATCAACTGGATATTAGGTGGCGCGGTTTGCCATGGTTACCTAGCGGTGTAAAGTTTGGTATACCAGAAACGTTGCGAGACAATCCCGATGTCTCCAAGAAGAGATTCGATGAATCAATCAAAGCCAACATGGATGCAGAGGATGGTCGTAAACTTCAGGGAGCTCTACACCTCAGTCAAAATGCACGCAAGTTTGCTCTGGCTAAGGAGATGGCAATGATAGAGAAGGGGTTTCCCGTGTACTCTATAATTCTTGCCCCATGTGTAGCATCAGCTAGTTTTGGGTTGGTTGCACTGGTCCAAGTAACCAATGTAATTGGCCTGCCAAATTACCTGCTCTTAATTTTGGCTTATGTTCCTTTCTACTGCTTGTACCAGTTAGTAATGAGTACCATAAGAGAGCGAATAGACCTCAGAACAGATCAGGAACTAGCTGGGCTTGGCCCTGAATATGTAAAAGGTGGGGTGGAATACTACGAAAAGCGTCTGGAGAGAAACTGTGCCTTGAGAAAGCTCTTGGGAAAGAAAGGCGAGCAATTGTTTACTTACTATGGTAATGAAAAGCCATCAGGAGTTTTTGGACTACATAGTTATGGTGCTGCTTTGACACACAAGTTGAGTAATATGAAGAAAGCAATGAAGGAATCATGAAAAAAGGACAAAATTTAAAAGAATGTATGAATTTCTCTGCCATTAAATGCCAGAGGTCAATCAGGTGACCTTCCTTTAAAACAGACACCAAGACCTGCAATGTGTGTACAAGACTGGCTTCAAGGCAAGGGTTTTCCTTGCCACCCAAGTTGAGTCCCAACATAATCTGAAACATGGAGTGGCCATCCACTTCAAGCCTTACCTCCTCAAGGAATGGTGAACTTGAAGATTCAAGCTATGATTTAGTGAATCTTGAAGTAGGTCTTCATTTTGCAAGTTGGATATCAGATAAATCTTTGCCTTTTCAGAACATTTTATACAGCTTACTTTTCAACCAAAACTGGTGACCCAAAGCAGGGCCGTTCCAGGCCTGGAGGACCTCAGAGTGCAGTCGGGGTTGTGGAGGACATCTGATAAGTAAAAATAGGCTGATTTTGTATAATTTTTGGCAAACCCATGGGTGCTTGCACTAGGACTGCTGGCAGTGGGTATGCTGGTGCAAGGTGAATTGTGACCTAGTTAATTGAGAGAGTGGTGAATCTTGAACTAAATTATGACATGTGATTGCTGCTGGTGAATCAAGAGGAATACTTAATTGAGAGGATTTGAGGGAACCATTAGTGCCTGTAAAATAAGTGTTATAGTACTAATTGCAATATTATTATACCTTCTGAGTTTGTTAATGTGCCAAAAATAACATAAAAATTTCTAAGCACCACTTAAAGGCACTATCAGTGATTTGTTAAATCAGAAAATCAAAAAAATTAAAATCAGATTTCTGCATTTCTGTAACAAGTATATAGGTATCCTAACATACCCTACAAGTGATAAGTCCAAAAGCAACCTAATGAGGACAAAATCGGATATTTTGGTCATTCTGTCCATACAGACACTTACTGCAACACATAATTGAATGAAGATTCATATCTTTCAGTTGAACATTGCTGTTTTCTTCCTTAAATCTGACAATTTTTCAGTTGGAAAATATACTTTGAGAGTCCTGCAGCATTATCCTTCACTTTTAAGCTTATTCCTTCAAATTTCAAAATATTTTCTCTTTTGAGTGGATCACTGATAGTGGCTTTAAACTGTGCATTCCATAATTGGTGAAAGAAAACAAAAACGGGCTCACTGAACCCATGTAATCGAAGTGATTCCGTTGCATTTTGTTAACCAAAATCAAATTTTATTTCTCTACATGGGTAGACGTGTATTGCAGATTTTTGAGTGACAGGCCATTTTTGTTTAAAACCTAAAAATCTGAAGGTGACCATGGGTTCCCTATGTATGGTCCATAGAATAAAGTGCAATAAAGTATTGTGATTTACTCCATTTAAGACAGCCAGTGAGTCACCCAGACAGTTTAGGACAGTTGCCTAACAAACTGGTTCAGAAAAAAAGGGCCGGCATCCACCACGATATTGGATGCCCATCCATTACGACACCATCTAAGATGACCGAAACAAAAAATCTCATCTTTTATTCTTGTTCTTGTTTAGTATTGTGTAGTTTTCGCTTCTTTATCAACATATTCTTTTTATTCATTTGAATAATTGCACCCCTCTTGAAAACAAATGTTTCAATCCTAGGAGCCAAAGCCATCGCGTGGTGATCATCACACTGCGTGAATTGCATTTGCGTACAAACGTGACATATATGACGCAATAAACACGTCGTTACGTGTGTAAAATATTTGACTGCACTGCGTAATTGCTGCAAGCATTTTCCATCTATAGAACGTATTCAATAGCCAGCCATGTTGGTGGACACGATAGACGCATTCCAGTACTACAATACATTCACCAGAGAAGATTTCAATAGCTTCCACGATGCATTGCTTCCAATGTAGGTTTTTGTACAGGTACTGATGTGGGTCGTTATGGTGAAACATGGCTAATTGACAGTACTGATCACAACTGCATTTTAAAGAGCGTTTCATCTCTAACGTCCACAGGCCAACCTGTACAAAACTTCCAATGGAAGCAATGTCATTGTGGGAAAGCCACTGGTATCTTCTCTTACATGTCCCCTGTCAAGACGCCTGCGCAATCGCCTAAACATTGAATCGTTGACAGCTTATGTATTTAGTCCTGGAATGTATGTATGCATCTTGTCCACCAACATTCTGGTGGCTGACGTCATATTGAAACGGTCTATTACCCAGTAATGGATGGGTGGAGCTTTGATCTCAACCATCAAATTTCTTGTTAACATGAGTATGCCATGCCTCTGATAAGAATGGTTATTCATAGGAGTTAATTATGAGACATGGTAAGAAAAACTTAGTTTGTTTTGGATCTAACCTCAGATTATTATGTGTATCATGGTAATGACCAATCAGAGATACTGTACGAAAGGTTTTACAAATCTCAAGGAATTAAGACTGGGTTTCTTAAAGCAATACCAGCAAAATGTTTTTAAAGAGCGCCTCCAATTTTTTCAAATTTGAATTTTGCCCTAGTGTGTGTAATTGTCTAGTACAGCTATAACCTGTGAATGTAATGCCCAATAAAAAAAAGTTCAATATTTGTCAGAAAAGAATTGATTTTGTAATTAAGAAATCAGCATCTCCAATTTTAATTAAACGGCAGAGCTGGAAACGCCCAATTTCTGTCCGTCCATTGAGAAATATTGCCACCTATACTAAAATGACCTCTGACTTGACAGCAGCCGGTGATCGAGATCTTCGATAATTATCTAAATTAAAAAATTCCTTCTTTTGCAAGACATAGGCACGTTTTGATCTTTACCATTCACAGATAATAGTTTACTAGCCAATATATGCAACTGTGGCAAAACTCTCATTTTTTTGTGGGCTCCAGCTATAGCTGGAGTACCACTTAGCAATCTGTTTTGTGCGTGTGTATGTGTGGATTGTGTGTCACTAAAATTGTCAATTTTTTTTTAAAATGAACTCAAGTGAAAAGTTGAAGTTTCAATTGGAACAAAACTTGTGTCATAGGTGCACAATGGAATCCCTCATATGTTGATTTAGGTCAAAGGGCATGTGCCCCAATGTCAAAGGTCATGGAGTGGCCCCACAGCTTATATTCCCTGAATATAGCGAGCGCGAAAGCCGAGAACGCGAAATTCTAGTTTAAATGGGGGGTGCCCTTAAAAAAAATGTGCTGGTATTGCTTTATGTAGGGTTATTTTAAGCTTAGTCTTGTTTGGCTGTGAAACATGCAGGAAAGAAATTCTTTGTGAGTGGAAATTCATTCTTCCATGTCAAGTGCTTTGGGGTGGTAAAAGTCCTTGTTTATGTAACGTAAGTGATGTGATCGGGTCCTAAGGGGCTAATTATGACGAGTTATTATTGTTGTACATGGCTTCAAATTAAGTTATCCAGGCCTTTTAAACAATTTCTGTATTTATTGTTTTGATCATACAATTATCCCCCTGGCTGAAAGCAGAGGGGGATTGTGCGGTAGCATGTATTTTTGGTATCTGTATGTGTGTGGACGTGCGTGCGTGCAATGCATGCATGCCTGTCATGCATGCTCGTTCATTCCTTTCATTCCCCAGTTTTGGTTAGGTTTAGTTAGATTTTCATTTTTCTGGTCTTTGAAAAGTTGAAGCCCGAATGAAACCAGACTTGGGGTTAAGTGCAATAGGGATTCTTTCATATTTGGATGATGTCAAAGGTCATGGACCAAGGTCAAAGGTCATTTGAGGTCATGTTCCATTCTGCCACCTTGCCAGGGGGATCATGCAAGTTTACTTGCTGTATTTTTTCATATTCCTATCATTGGTTAGAGTGAATTTGAAGCAATAATAGCACATTTTTTTGAAAAGCACCCCTATTTTTCCAAAAATTGTGAGATTTTTGCACAATTGCATTGGTAACTGTCTAGTAAACTACACCTGTGAATGGTAAAGCTTGAACATGTCTATGTATCGCAAAAAGAAGGAATTTTGTAATTAGGCTAATTAATATCGGAGAACCTGATAATAATTCATTGGCTGCTGGAAACGGCCTTCCAATATGAAATAGGTGGGAAATAGTGCCATGTACGTGTCTACGCTCATCCATTGTTGGTTCAGGCAAGTCAAGTTAGAGGTCATTTTCGTGAGGTGGCACTATTTTCACAATAGACGGACAGAAATTTGGTGTTTCCAGATCCACCGTTGTAACAACGGAGGATCCCAATTTTAATTACAAAATTGTTTCTTTTATGAAAATAAATGCACTTTTGAGCATTACCATTCGCAGGTATAATTTACACAATATACCAACACAACTGTGCAAAAATCTCAAATTTGGAAAATTGGGGGTGCTCTTCAAAAAATGTGCTATTATTGCTTTAAATTACAAAAGTTAGCCTCTAATCCCCGAAATTTGTAATATATCATTGTAGATGTAATGTGTGCGGCCATACACTGTGTACAGGGTGTATAAAAGAACAGAGCCGTAAAAGAAATATTTCATATAAAAAACTATGTAGCACCAAAGTTAACAATTAAGTGGAAGTCCATTGAGCTACTTTCGAGAAAATTATTTTTGTGAATGGTAATATTAGCAACCTGCTTTCTATATATCAGCAAAATAAGGTTTCAGTTCATGGCACAGCTGTTTGACCCCATGCAAATTGTCACATGAACTTGATTATGGGGTATTTTCTTGTATAGAGATTAAATTGTTACTGGTAAAGTAATCGTAGTTGTAACAGAGAGATGTAACAGGGGAGTAGTCCCATTTCCTGAAAATCCAATATTTGAACTAAAGGTAAGACCAAATTTTAGCATAGCATCCGGTGAAGCTTCGGGGAACATATAGGGTACATCCCCTTTCTAAAAAAAATGGTACTAAAAACTTGGTTTTTGATGCAGTTCTGCATATATATTATTGACATTTTGATCTCAGAAATTGAAAAAATGGGGGGGGGGGAAATACATTCCAATTTTATTTCTGGCCAGAAATCCAGAAAAGTAACATCTCTGAGTATTTGAAAAAAAAATTTTGTCATTAAAGGTGCAACGAGAGATTTCAAATAACAGGTGCCCCTAAGAAACATGAAAATTCTGATTTTTGCACTGATTGTAAAGCTTTCAATCTAAAATATCTCCATCTGAAAGGATTAAGCTGAGAACTGTTTCTTTGGTACCAAAATTGTGACATTTCTAATTTGGTATAGGAGCAAATACGAAATTCAACCTATGTTTTCTATTGAAACATAAGCAAATCATCTTTTATTTTCATTTTAAGTTATTTCTGTAGCCAAATAAAAGGTAGGGAATCTATTGCATGTCTAATCTTAATGAAATCACTACATATCACAGAAAATACGGACGACTTGAAATCTCTCGTTGCACCTTTAAACCGCCTGGGCACTACCACCTATGATACAATCTGTGTGATTGGATGATACAATCTGTGTGATTGGATCATTACAGGATGTAATATGAGATGGCCCTCTGAGTAACCAATCAAAATAGTGCTTTGATGCCAAAAGATAAGCAGGTAGTGCCCGAGGGTAAAATAGTTAAATGGGCTTCCAACTCATAATATATTTTGAGGGTTGAAAATCAGACAGACGTAACTCAGCACTGAAAGAAATATTAAAGAATTTCTTTAATTCTGCTGTAATACTGCTTTTGAGAAGTTTGATGTTTAATATTTTCTACTAAGCAAATCTATTCATTACTCAAAATGTAAACATCTCATAAAGCTCATATATGGTACTGTAAGCAAACATTATATAAACTTTAGTAAACAAAGAACAATTTTTAACTAGAATTTCGTGGTTCTCGGCTTTCGCGCTTGATATATTCAAAGAATATAAGCTGTGGGCCGCTCCATGACCTTTGACCTTGGCACATGACCTTTGATCTCATCAACATATGATGGATCCCATGGTGCACCTATGACACAAGTTTGGTTCCAATTGAACTTCAAGTTTTCAATTGAGGTCAATTTTACATTTTTAGCCTATTTTTCTACTTGACCTCACATGACCTTTGACCTTGGCACATGACCTTTGATCTCATCAAGATATGATGGATACCATGGTGCACCTATGACAGAAGTTTGGTTCCAATTGAACTTCAACTTTTCAATTGAGGTCAATTTTTTAAAAAAACTTAACATTTTAGTGACACACACATACACACGCACAACGGATTGCTAAGTGGTCCTCCAGCTATAGCTGGTGGCCCACAATTATGAACAGCAGAATTAAAGAAATTCTTTAATATTTCTTTCAGTGCTGAGTTACGTCTTTCTAATTGTCAAACCTTGATTTCTTTGTTTTGGGGTCATTCTAATATTTTCCTTGCCTGTACCTTTCATCTTTGAGTTTGGTCATGATGTCATAGTTTCGGTCTGTTGAGCAACCTTTACTTGTATGCATATTACACTGGGAGGGGGCGGTGTGAGTGTTTCAGTGACATCCCTACAAAACACGAGGTGAAACCAAGTATAGTTCACAGGGCAAGCGAGGCTAGACACACAGTACTGCAAAATCCAAGACTAGAAACCATCCTCTTTTCTACAAAATGTTTTATTTCATATATTTGTTACAATGGCAGTATATACCGACATAAAAAGGCCACAATTACAATATCCTGCCTGTTTACAAAATTGGTTAATCAAAATCTATGTAGCATTCAACTGCTACACTCCCTCTCAACTCTCTACAATCACAAACAGTTGAAAGTTTCACATACACAATGTGCATTGGGAAATAAACAGTTCTTGCAGCACAGCAGGTTATCATCATTGGGATATCCAAATGGCTATTTACCTTAAGTTTTTGAGTTCTGTCTGTTTCTTTTTCTTTCTTTCCAACACTTTTCAAAATGCTTCGTCTCTCACATGCATCACCCAATTGCAACTAGATTCTGTCACAAGAACCCCTGACCCAACCCTCATATAGGGTTTTTACAGTTTGACCATAGGGGTCACGTAGGGTTAATAGCGGTCATTGTCGCGCTAACACCCTTTTTCCTCCTTCTCCCACAGCTCGCATGTGCTATAGATGTCGTTCGGTCACAGTGATTGCCAGGTGCCTGGCCATATGGGGTGTTAACAGATTTTGAATCCAAGGTCATTTAGGGGTCAAAAAGGGGCAGTTTCTCTAACCCCTCTCAATATTTCAAAATGCTACTGGTATTACACAGTTGGCTTGATCTTGACCCAAGTGTCATACAATGTGTTCATATATTGGGGTCAAAGGTCACGCAGGGGTCATTACAGGTCAGTCGCTCTTACCCTCCTTTTTGCTGTTTCTGCCACAAATCAATTCCTATAATCACTAGACTTGGTCAGAAGAACCACTGACACGAGGCCCATATGGGGTATACACAGATTGGGGTCAAAGGTCACACAGAGGTCATTACAGGTCAAGTTGCTCTAAACCTCCTTTTTGCTGTTTCTGCCACAAATCAATAGCTATAATCACTAGACTTGGTCAGAACACACCCTGACTCAAGGCCCATATGAGTGGACCCAACGCAATTTTTGAGGCACCCAATTATTGTTTCATAATAGTATTTCATATAGACTAGGCAATCAGTAGATTTCTTACCTTGTATTTGGCTACAGAAATGTCTCAAAAGAGAGAAAAAAGGATATTCTGATTTGCTTATAAATCATAGGCTGAATTTCAAAATTAGAAATTTCACAATTTTTGTACCAAAGAAACATTTCTCAGCTTAATCCTTTCAGATTAGTCAGAGAGATATGGTCCAAGTTATGGCCTGACCGTAAAGTTGAGTATATACACAATTTTATTTTATACACAAAAGTATTTTTTGAAGATATTCACTTTTTTGGCGTCATGTTGCAACTTTAAAAGTATCAGAATACATTTATTGTGTCTACCAACATATCTAAGTACTTCATGTCTATTCTTTATCGCACGTATTTGCTTTTATAGGAGGCTTTTTTTATAACATTATTTTGGATTTGGGGCTTCCATTTTGAATTTGAATATGGCTTAATGTTACAATCTATACACTTGTTCATTGGATCCTCTATAGTATCTATTTCCATATTTTGATATTATAGGGTTAATAGATAATTATCATTTATGGCTACCCTATCCTTGGATTTCTAAAATGCCCAATTGGCACCCGGCAATTCTTATTCTACAAACCACCCTAATCTATCATTTTCAGCAAAAAAAAACTTGTGTATACTCAACTGTACGGTCACATTGAACGTTCTCCTCTGACTAGATGGGAATGTTTTTGATGTGAAACTTAACACAGGGCTTTTCATCCCCAGTACTTTCAATTTTTTTTTAGTGACCAACCTGATATGTGAAATCTCTTGTTGCAACAAAACCCTTCAACTAGCAGATTGTTCTTTCTACAATTAATGGGCATTTTGATGCGGTTTTTCATTGTGTGCCAAGTGTTTTACAATTTTAAACACAAGTGGGGTTTTTTTTTTTTTTCTCAATTATATTTGCTGAAGGGCCGAGAATGCCCAACCACATTTGAAAGTTCCCTACTAAGGGCCAAATATACCACCAACCCGAACTTGTATATTTCTCTTTATATTTTAGAGTCAATATCGAGGGCGCCAAAATCAATGTTTGGTTGCTAGATTGGCCAGTGGGCCACCTATTGGAGAACCCCTGGTTATTTAATATAATAAGATAAACATGGTAACGTTTCATATAGAGTGCCAAGGATGCAAATGATGTATTAGCCATCAATATCTGTCAACACACTGCACATGTCATACAGCGCAGGACAGAATCAATTGTAAACCTCATTTGCATCCATTGGACTTCTATATGAAACTGTACCATAAATGCAGCCTGTACAAAAAAGGGAAGCAACCTAGACCTAGGGGGCTGTTGATCACATAATACCAATGAATCACATCATGCTCTCTTGTCGAATTATGGTCAGATTAAAGGCACTATGTGTGATTTGCTAAATCATAAAATCGAAAAAACATCAAACATCAGATTTGTGCATGGTCTGAACAAGTACGGGTACCCTAACATACCCTGCAAACCATGATAACACCAGAAGCAACCTAATAAGCACAGAATCCGATATTTCAGTCATTACTGTCCGTAACGAACTTACTCAACCGCGTAATTCAATGGAGAGATATATCTTTGAAGACTACCATATTCTTCAGTTGGAAAAAAAACCTTTGAAATTATACGACTTATCCTATCCTTCAATTTTAAGCGATTACTGCAAATTTCAAATATTTTTACTCTTTTCAGGAGAATCACTGATGTGTCTTTAAGATGTTTGACTCTCCTCTTACAAAAAGAGTTTACATATTGTACAGGCAACTGCATCTTTGATATGGTTGAACACATTTTATATACCCTAATGAGAGCTGTGAACAACCTGGCATACTCAAAAAATGTTTGTCCACTCTAAGGGGGGGTTTACGTATCCCCGAGATGAGTTTTATATAGTTTTTTATCGTGATTTATATAGATGTATGAGTAATTGAACTATTCTAGACTTTGTTTTAGTAATCAATAGGGTGCTTATTCAGTTCCAAGGGATTGTTTTTTATTAGAGTCGTTATCCGAAAATTCATTCCAAAAATAGTATGACTTTCATACCGAATATAATTTAGGGGTCATTATTCTGGAAATACTTTTAATTAACAAGCCAGAAATACCCTCTGGAAAAACTTTGCTTTTTTGGAATGCATATCTTCAACTTAAACAATTAATTTGAAATAATCACCCTTAAAATAATGGGTGGAGACCCTACCAAATAGACCAACAGAGAATGTGAGGGGAAAAAGTTAGTATTTCTTTAAATCATATTTCACAAGTCCCAATGCGACTTCATCCGGCATGACATTGGGAAGTGGTATGGGTATTTGTGGCCCTTAAGACCCCCAGTTAAAGCATAATTCAGTTCTCAAGGTCTCCTTTTGAGAAAATTTTCTTCAGAAGCTAAATTTGAGCCAAATTTCAGCTCCCAAGCCTGCAAATTTATTTAAATTTCAGTTGCCAATGCCCTACTTTCGGAGACTGGATCTCGCCCAATATCTTTTCCAACTCATAGCTTGACCACTAAATATGGGCTCAAGCAATCCAATTTTATATCAGAATTTGTAATCGGATGCATTTGGTGATGTACTTCCATGTGAGGGAGATAACATAGTGAAAAAGACCATGAACGAGTCGCACACCTGCCAAACAACATATAAACACATCCAAAAAAGTAACCCCCCACATGCAGGGCCCCTGGACCCCGAGCTTTGCATGACGCACTTTGCAAGGTTTCCTCCTTTTCAGCAATTTACTAATCGCATCCCTGAAATTTGTCAAGTTCAAGCACTAAACAGGATGGCTTGAGTATTTTTGAGCCACAAGGGAAGGGTCATTAGGCACCAAAATTTCCATTGGACATTGCAAATCCTTTTCTGGGAAAGACGGCATGCATCTGTGGTACTGGTAGGACAGAAACTGTCACGAATTACCATGAGGAAAGGGACGTAATTTCTTTCTCAAGTATCTGAAAGCACTAGGGTATATCCAGTGATATAGATAGTTGACTTGACGTCACTGCGTGCAAGAAACAAATGCTGCCCGGCGGTACTGTGTGCGCACATGTAGGGCTTGTGCAAGCTTTTAAAATTTGTGCTGTAGCTGTATATGTTATGTGCTACTGCTATAAACATGATGTCACCCACGCATCTATAGGTAGTGGGGTGCCTTTGGTGGGGCAAGTTTGTTTTTGCTTAATTCAGCAATTTTCAAAATAGCGCGTCTTACACCTTGGGAAGCATTTAATTGGAATTAGGTTAACAGTCGGCTGTTTTCATGAATTACGCAATAAAGATTGACGACTCACTGGTGAAACTGTTTTAATATTTCATTCCTTAGTTTTTTTAGGTTATGTCCGAAATTATGTTGTTACTTGAGCATTTAAGTTTCGTTTTCGTTATTCCAAGTTTATGGTGCATGCAGTAAACATTTAGCATACCAGCATGTAGAGCCCCCAATTTTCCATTGGAGACTCACCCCCCTCAATTTAACTGACTAGATATATCCGCATATCAGACATCACGTCCGTATCAATGTCAGTTAGGAAATTGCACTTGCGTGAGCATGCATCATGAACAAGACAGTTTTTTCACTTATTTGTTACTCAACTTGTTGAGCCGAGTTGGAACACTTGCTCTCACCTAACCTTAAAAAGAAAAGAGATCAATAATTTTGGAGGGTGAATCAGAAAAGATTATTTTTAGGGCTAATTTATTTTCACAAAGGGGATTCCTTGTCGCTGAAATTGTCACCCGTGCACCCATTAAAAACAAAGGCCCACAGTTTACTTTCGGCAGTATTGTTTGTTTCCTGAATCACACCTTTAGAATTCTTAGGCCCTATGTGTTGTGCTTATTTTGTTCTGCTTGGGTATGATCAAAATCTTTATTAGTTAAGTTTTTGAGGTTACACAGAATTATAATCAGTCCTCCGGCTTCGGTAACTGGCTCTTCCGGCTGCGCCCTCGCCCATACGACTCCTCGACTAATATAAATCCGTATCACCCCAAAACTCACCGAATAACTAATATACGTAAATTACCAACCTACCGCCTTGAGGACGAAGTGACATGCTTATTGCTGGACAAGCTCTTGTACCATTTTACCATTGAGACGTATTTCCTCGAAACAGTAATGAAATGATTGGTATGTACAACAAAATAAAAGCGATGGCACCATGGTCAATAAAGTGGTGCCTCTGTAACAGTGTGTCTTGTCCTGACAAATTTCAGTTCATATTTAATTTAGAGACGGTTCCCATTTCTAAAAAGAAACTATCCAAGGCCGTTTGTTGATAAAATCAGAAGGCAAAGTTGTATGCGAATCCAAACTTCTGGACCCCCAAAGCTAATTGTTAGGGGAATTGTCCTATTTATTTTGCATAATTCAAAATGGCCACCATGTTAAAAACATTTTTTGGTACATAACTCAAGCTTTAAGGCTTGGTACAGACTTCATTCTCGTGTCTATACATATGTTTTCGCGGTCAAGAGAACACAACGTGATCATTCAGTTAAGGTATTATGATGCATAAGGCCAGGACAAGAATGAAATTTTTGGTGTAACCTAGAACGTAATTGCTATCAAGGTTTTTCTTCCAAGCAATCTTTGAAGGCTCCCAGGGACATACTAAACGAAAATCCGGGTTGCAGACAATTTGCATAAATTCCAATGGCCGCATTTCAAGATTTTTGGCCCATAACTCATATCGAGGGTCGTAGATATGGTAATGTTGGTGTCTCTACCATTTTTTTGGGGGTCTACGAACTCAATAAAAACACCAATAACATGGTTGATATGAGTGGTTTAGGCCTTATTTTTGCAGAAATCTCAATCATGGCCTGAGCCATTTTTGTTGACTTTCTTGAAATTAGTTTTATGTTGAAATTTGTATTCGAGTGGTTGTCCATGCTATAGTTCTGTTCTCAAAGACCACATGATTATTTAAGTTGCTATGTAAAGACACGGGACTCCAACTGATTGAAAAATATATTTAAATATTTGTGGATTCCAAAACTTCTTCTTGATCAAATTGTCACAATACAAAGAGAACATCTTATGACGTCTAAACAGAAAAATGACACATTTTTTTTTTTTTTTTTTTTTTTTTTTTTTTAAATGTTTTCTTTGGTAGCTCAATGCTTTTATTTGGCCAAAAGTAAGGAATTACTGAAATCTTTTCTGAACAGCTCGAAATATGAAAGTTTTCCTTTACGGTCCTAATAAGATCCAGGCAAGATTTTTCATACAGTTAGTAAGACACGTCTTGGTATGCCGTGTAGTCCATGCAAATTTGTTCCGTTTATCTGCTTTGAACAACAGATACACAAAATCTTTATTAGTTTGATTTTGGGATTAAAGCCTTCCACCTTTAGTCGATCCCTTCGCGGGTGTCGACTGCTACCTTGTCCCATTTTTTGGAAAGGTTTTGATGACAAGCAATGAGGTATGGAGGGTAACCAGAGAGGTAGACTAAGATTTTTTATATGGTTAAATGCACTAGATGATATTTTCAAGAAGGATTTAATTTTTTCACTTTGGTCAATACAACTTAACTTACATGAATAAGACTGAATTCAGAAAGAACATTTTGACGGAAAAAAAGGCACCTTCTATTAGCAATGCCACAGTTAGTGGAAACAACTATTGCTACTTACAAACTTAAATTTGTCAAAACGACTGTCAATTTTTCCAAAAGATGATATAAAAAGTGAAATTTTTTTGTTCAATTGTGAACATTTCAATTTTTTTTTTTTTTTCATGCTGTAGAGGAAACAATAGCTCCTCCAAATAATTAACCACCAACGTGACTTTTAAAGTGATATTATTGTTTGAAAGAGGATGCAAATGTCCTATCTCACAGTTACCACCTCACCCCAGCCCTGAGTGTTTAAACACCCGACCGATTGCTGCTGAGTTGACCTTTCTCGCTACATGTTTTCCATCATGTGATTATCCCAACCATACCTCTCACCGTCACCGTTATAAGAGACCAAACATTGTTAAAAAGACTATCGGTCTGGGTGAAAAAATGGAAACAGAGATAAGTACCAAGCTAAGAACCTTAAAACGTTATGTTTTTTTGCTTAAGAGCACACTTAAGGAACCAAACATAGGCCCCCACAGATTTTAAAGCATATATCGCAAACTATTTTTTTGTACTTTTATAAAATTTCAAAATTATAACATAGTTTTTAAGCTTTTTTTTTTTTAATTTAAAAAGGCTATGGAGAATTGGGGTATTTTGCACTCCGGCGGGGGTCGAACGTTTTCTCCTGTTGCAAAAAGTGGTGTTATTGTTTCGCAAAAGATCTAGGTATTTTTTATTATTCCTATATCCTTTGAGCACATTTGTATTGAAAAACATAATCGGACCCACCACCGTTACCCGGGAAGGATAAGTTAGGGGGTGGAGTCGGGAAGAGAACGAGGGGAAAAATAAATAGGGAGTGGGGGGTAGATAAGGGGAGAGTAAAGGTATAGAAGGATGGTGGAGATGGCAGGAGGAGAAAGGAGGTGGTGGACCGCCAAAGGTTGATGGATTGTGAAGCCTCCTCTAATTTTACTATGTAAATTGTTACACATTATTGCTCTTACAACACAAGGTTTCATGTTGTTAAAACTTCATTTTATTAGTTATGTTACATTTTAGGTTTTTTGTTCTTATTTAGAGCCCAAAAATTCAAATTTTTCCATTTTCCTCACCTTGGTAACACCGAACTGTTTCACCAAATTGGTTTTTGTTTTTTTGCAAGGGCGCCGTGTATTATAACATCATAGAAACAAGAATGCTGGTAATTTTTTACATAATTTTGTATTAATTGAAGTCCTTGATGCACAAAAACCAAGTTCAAAGGGGGTGCTATGGAAAAGTAATTATAATGAAGTTACATCAACCCCCCCCCCTGCTGGTTAGACATTTTACCAAAATCACCGATTAGACGAATGGTTAAACAATAAACCTTAATTATTGATAAAGTTTGCTATTGTAGAAATTAAATTAACCCTAACGACTGACTAACTATGGTTTACCTTAGAGACCAAATCGACAAACTACTACTGCAACTGATGGGGAAAAATGCACCCTCTTTTTCCTACTTTCTGTGTTTTTTTTTTCCTTTTCTTGTAGTTTAGACGAATAGTTTACTCGTCTCAGGGTCAGTTTCGTAGTATTTTTTAGTCACTCAGTACCGTTAGGTTAAATGGGCATGGTCCGATGGCGAATAGCCTCGTCCCCATAACCCCAGATTTTAACCGAATAAGTGGTCAAAAGTTGGTATATGTAAAAAGCCTTACTATTTTCTCTTTACCGCTGTAAACTCCTAGGGTAAAATAAATTTGGTTTGGATTTAATGGCGAATATTGATTTTACAACAATACCTATGGGATTACAAACTCCACCTTTTCATCTCACGACATCACAATGGGTTGAAAGATTGGATCGAAACTGTACAGACGGTTGGGGGTGAACACCATCCTATCCAAGATGAAAACTTTGTCTACTTAAATAGGCAATACACCTTTAAATTAGGTACTCCAATGTGTCCCATTCCTCACGGCCGGAAACTTGGCCTGAAGCAGGAGAGGATGCTCATGGTTAAGACTGGTATATGAAATTGACAATATATTGTTTGCAGTTTTTTTGTTTATTCTTCCTAAATTGGGTGCCATAATATTGGCAAGTTTAAATTGCCACGAATCTTAGGACGTATCATTATCGTCACACTTTATTACTGTTGTCCTTTTCTTGCCTTGTCACTTTTGGATTTATGCTAATTAAAGGAATAAGGTGTCTCATCATTCACATTATGGCAATTCAACTTGCAATATTGGATCTCAAAATTATGTGTATAGGACACAATATTAGACTTCCTTTGTGACTCAGATTTCGAGATGTGGAGAACAAAAATCGACAAAAATGGGCGGCCATTTTTGGATTTATATGCAAATTAGCCTGAACCAAACATCATATGCACTATAGTACTGTCAGAATTGTGTTCAAACCGGTGAAAACATGGGTACGGTTACCGAAATTATTTCTGCTACCGTATCAGAACTGGAGATATTAACAAAAATCTATCAAAATTGTGGCCATTTTTGAATTATGCAAATTAGGCATATTCTGCAACTCGGATTTTCTCGGACTTTTTAGAATATCATTTAGGTACCTTGTAAAAGCAAATGCAGTGTGGCAAAAACACCTTTGATAACAATTTGTTCCAATCACACCTCATATTTTCTTGGACTATATATTTGACAATTAATGGTGCATAATTTAAATGGTGGCCATTTTGAATTTTTATGCAAAACCCTGTCAACATACCTAATGCTAATAAGGTCATGCACCATGATTGGGAGCACAATGTGTTAATCTGCTTGAAACTACCAAATATACAACTTTTTTCACACTTGAAATGAGAGTAAGTCACCAACTGTTGTTTTTTTTGCGATAAACCATTAAAACTATATATTGTTGAAAGCTTAAAAGTAGAAAGACAATATGCAACTTGTATGTGCATATACAGGATGCCACAGGGTGGACTAAAGTGAATTTTTGATGTAAAGTACCTTTGTGGCATCAAATTGTGACCTTCAATTAACAGCAATCGCTTAAACTGTTTGTACGAGTCAAAATGAATGCCACATAATAACAAACAAAATGAGATTTATTTATCTTAAGACATGGCAGGGTTACAAAGATCAAAAATGCAAAGAGCCCCCCGCATATCAAAAATCCCTAGCCTTTAACACATGCCTCATCCTTAGGCCCTCATCTGTAGGCACCACCCTCTCTAACCCCGACTGACTTAAATTACGACAAATCAAAAAGTAACAAAATAGCACAAAATTGAATCGGCGACCATTTTAAAGTAGATTGTGTTCCCTTTAATGAAATAATAATCACTTTAAAGTCCTGACTCAGAGATTTCCAAATTTATTTTTTTGTGTATAAAGTAAACATTAGTGACTAGAACTAAAGATATTGACCTAAAAAGGCCCAATTCCCAAGTTGGAGATGAAGCGATTCTTCGTTTTCATGCACTAAACATTTATGTAGAGTATAACAGTGCCATAGGAACCTGTGTATACAAAATTTCCGGCTCCGGATTTTTTTTTTTAATTATGGATTTTATTTTCAATATGAAGGACTTCGGATTTGAGCTTAGCTATTTCATACAGATATTAGTCTATTGGATAAGCATTATGTATAGGCAAAAAACCCATTTGTTGGAAAATGAGGGCGCCCACCCCCCCTCAGCTAGAAATCGCTTAGTTCCGCCGTTAATACCCTAACTTGATTCTTAGATACAATGAAAAATTTACAAAATATTTGTGAAACTGTAACGCCAACCCAACGCCACCCTCTTTTTGTATACCCCAACTCATGTCGCATGACCATAACTCATGATCTAATTTAATTCTTGCACCCTGACGCTAAGTATTGACACAAGAATGAAGTACAAGCGTTAAATCTTGAGTTAAGTATAAAAATGGCATCCCATTTTGAATTTTTATGCAAATTAACTGTTATGTTGACCTAAGTGTGCTATAACTAAATGATCTACTTGTATTCCTTGACCCTGAAAACATTTGTATAAGACACAAGAATGAAGTCATAACAGCCTTCAATCTTGAGTGATGTACAAAAAAAACTTAAAAATGGTGGCACTCTTTGAATTTATAATGCTAATTAGGACATTTCCCTCTCAAATTTTTTTTTAGTCAGCTTGGGAACAGGAAATTTGGAATTAGCATAAATTTTTCATCTAAAAACACTAACCCAATGGCTTTGACTCAAAATGCCTTCGTATTATGAGGAAGCACTTTTTTGGAAATGGAACCATTCTAAGGGTTATGAACAATAGTCACTGTCGTTTGTAATTTGGCTTGTTCATAATTAATAAATGAGAAAAGCTTACCAGTAAGTTAGTGTCCACCACGGGGTACCCTATAAGCCAATGTGGACTGAAGTGGGACCCCTTGAATAACCTTTGACCTCATCTGTTACCTGACATAAGTAATCTAGAAGCATATCAAGTATAACTTGATCATCAACTGCCCTATAATTTTACAGGTAAGTTGAAAAGTGTATCCAAAATGTGTATACTAAAATGGGTGACACAAGGCCTTTCCGATGGCATCAGATGACCTAAAAATCATAAATAATTAGATTTTTTTTTGCATGTTTGTACAAGTACGCAGTCTTAACCATCCTACAGTGCCAAGACTGAAAGCAACCTAATAAGGACAATTTGGATATTTCGTCATTACTGTCCATACACACACTTAACTGAATCATGGGTAATTGGAAATGGATTTAATCTTTTGATCAGTAAACTGTTTTTCTTTCCCTTTTCTGTAATCTTTTCAGTTGCAAAAATAGCTTATGAGAATTCAAGACTTATTCTTCACTTTTATCCATTCCTGCAAATTTTCAAAATTTTTCCACTGATATGTCTTTAAAGGCTGAGATTTCCCGAGGAGGCAATCCTCACTTTTTCAAACAAATTGTGTTTTTTGCATATCATAATGTATTGTCCATATGCCAATCACTGTGTGAATTAACTGAGCTCAAATCGAAGGCCTCTCATATAAAAATCATACTTTTGATTAAATTCTCCAGATCCTCCGGAATTTGTTGTTATACACGTTCCCTATGGCAATGTAAGTACTACACATAAATGTTACTTACCTGCGTGGAACTAAAAATCTGATTCATCTCAAACTTTGGATAGGGTATTTTAGCGACTATCTTTCTTTCTATTGACTATTTTTAATAAATACACACAAAAAGTATATTAAAAAAATCTCTGAGTCAACCTTTATGTCATTGTGAGAAAATTTTCTTTGTTACCCCTGAAACTGTCCGAGGGCACTATATAAAAGCTCCAAACTGTTATCGACAGAGTTTATGTAACAAAATTAAACGAACATCCTTAAAGTTAGGCTGATTAACCCACAATGAATATTTGGCCGATTTGGTTTCCCATTTTCAATTTCGTGGGAATTTTTGGAGTTTATAATGTTCATTACTTGCAAGATTCCCTGCATGAGAAATTTTCACAAAACCAAACTCCAATTTAGAAAGGGTTTTGCTGATGAATCCTTTTCATCTATGGTAACCCCTTCGACCAACCATGCAACAATTTTGCAGTGAAAATCACCCCCTTTTTTATCCCCCTGGCTTGAAAAGCATAAGCGGGGATTTATGCTATCAGTCAAGGCGGCGCGTCCAACACAATCCTGTGAACGCGATAACATGAGACCCCTAACGGTTATGTGATGTAATTTGGTGGGAGGGATCGGACTGCGATGCCCTTCATCGGATTAGATTATGGGTGGCGTGGCATATGCTAATTAGGTACCTAATTTGTATAATTAATGGTTAATTTGGTATTTTAACCAAAAAGCTTGTGACCAAACTATTCTGAAGATCCATACTTCCAAGTTTGATGAAACTTGGTGAGGGTGGAGGAATCTGTACTCTCGCTCGATTAGTTTGTGCGACTGATATCAATTAAATAGCAATTTGCATATTTATGGGCTAAATTTGGTGTATTTTCAACCCAAAAACTTGATGAACAAACTACTGAAGATCCATAAGTCCGATTTTGATGAAACTTGATGGAGGGGTGGGGATCATGTACTCCGCGTGATTATGTTTAAGGTGGGTTGTCCTGGTTTAAAGGGGGTTGTCGGTTTAAGGGGTCGGTTCCGGGGTTTAAAGGGGCGTGTTGGCTTTTAAGGGGGGTTGTCCCCGGGTTTAAGGGGGGTTTTCCAGCTTTAAGGGGGTTTTGGGTTTACGGGGGGTTTTGGGGTTAAGTGGGTTTGTCGGTTTTATTAAATGAGTTGTCCGTGTTTAAGGTGGGGGGGGGTTGTCTGGGCTTAGGGGGCTTGTTTGTGTGTTTTAAGGTGGTTTTGCAACGCTTTAAGGGGGGTTGTCCAGGTTTAAGGGGGTTGTTGGGGTTTAAGTGATTTTTGGGTTTAAGGGGTGTTTTTTGGTTTAAGAGGTTTTGTGGCACAACATATTATTTTGTTATGCAAAGAGCCCATATTTGTTTCTCTCATACACTTTTCTCTCGTCGGATGCCCCTCGTTTTCAACACGCTAGCCATAAACCGTATCATCAATCAAATAAATTGACACCTCCCCTTAACAGAATAGCGTTTGAACAGGGAGAAAAATGGGATAAGGGCAGATGGGTTAACTTTAGAAACAATAACTTGTGAAAAAATAGAACAATCAACAAGGTAATGACATTTGCAGCTGATTATTTAAAAACTTGTACTCCGCCAGGGGGATTTAGCGGTTCGAGAACCTTGACGTTATTTTGCCATATAGATGAGTTGACATGTTGACTTCAACGCCGGGCACAAACAAAGCACTGCCCGTCAGTATGCGTGCGCCATCTTGCAGGGCTGTGCTTTTGGGAAATTCGCGCTCAATCAGGCCTGATAAGGCTATTGACAATGTAACTGTATGGGCATATTTTCGCACCTCTAACTTGTCAGTAGTACCAGGTGCTAACTTGTGGTTTGTAAACATCGATTTCACCTCATCTATATGTTGTGAATACCGGTTAATCAACATAGCAAGACCTTATTTGTTATGTCCTCGCTATTCAAATTCACCCGACAGTGGCAGAAACTGTATATTTTAGCACAGGCCAGTATAGCATTCCCAGTCTATTTGTCTACATAAAGCACAGGTACCTGTTAGCAGTCAAGTCTTTTGTCGACTTTAGTACACATGCTTAAGAGCAAGTAAGACCTCTTGAGAGCCAAAGCCAATGTGTGTGAGACTTGCATTTTGGTCAGACTTAATCCATCACTTGGTTAGCGGGATTAAAGGCTACTAAAGTCATAGTTGCTTTTTTTGTGGGCCGCTCCATGACCTTTGGACCGCATCAACTTATGAGGGATCCCTTGGAGCACCTATGAACAAGTTTGGTTCCAATTGACTTCAACTTTTCAATTGAGGAATCAATTTTTAATATTTTTGGGCCCATTTTCAACTTGACCTCACATGATCTTTGACCTTGGTTACATGAACCCTTTGGACCTCATCAACAATGAGGGATCCCATGGTGCACCTATTAAACAAGTTTGGTTCCAATGAACTTCCACTTTTCAATGGGAGGTGCAATTTTGTTAAAAAAATTAACATTTTATAGTGACACACATAACACAACGCACACAGATTGCTAAGTGGTCCTCCATCGCTATAGCTTGGCATCCCACAAAAAAGAATTTGACAAGATGTTACCCAGTGATTCTATCACCAAATATTATAATAAAAATTAACACATCTGATGTGCAAGTTTTAGAAAGTAAACCAAGTATTAATCAGATTTTTGTCCGCGCTTAATATAATAACGGGGGGGCTGGTTTCACCTCACACTTGGCAATACTGCTGTGCGAGAATTTCTTGGATCAAAAGATAATTGACTGATGCCCTTCCTTATGCCCATACCACGTTTCATCCTACCAGGGTAACCAACTTCCCTCTTCATCAGATTTCCTTAAAAACTGACGGGGGTGGCCACGGTTTAGGCCGCCGAACAATATCATGCCTCCATCAATTTCTGTTTGTAAGATACTACAACTAATCATGCCTGAGAACATAACAAACAAGATGGCCTACTTAGGAATGGGACCCCCTAATTAATGACCTTGACCCCTGTTAACTTGACCCATATTTCACAAATTTTCATGATGTCTTTTTAGTGTTAACAACCTTTACATGATCATTAATTTATGAGTTTCAGCTCAACCCAAGCATGTCAGGGATCGACCTTTTCACCCCTACAACTTGAACCCTGGGTCACGGATTGGGTCACTGTACTTGTTCTGTATTTACGATGTCACAAGTATTATTCCTACAAATGTCTGCTCAATCGGAGCGTGTTTGTAATTTTGACCTTTTTGTTTTTGAGACTATCATAGCCGAGCCCTACCATTTGTTACATCAACTGTAGCAATACAGGCTTTGTCTTCAATAGGCCGAGATATAGTCAATTTCGGTTATTAGGGACGCACCACTGAATTGAACTCTCCTCCAATAAAATGGATTGGTAATAATTCGATCTAACGTGTTTGGAAATATACAAAAGTTTAGTCTCTTAAATTAAACAATATATGCTATTTAGGCCCATCCAGGCAACCAAAACACCCCCCTACTTCAATCTTTTAATGAAGAAAGTTTGCCCGATGCGTAATCTGCGTGGTTACCTATGTAACCTCATTACGCGCAATAACAACACACATGCCAGCCTCAGGCGTCACTGTTGTTAGCCATTTATTCCATGTTTTGGTTTCCTCCCCGGCAAAGAAACAAGTAACCGGGTGTCTTGGGGCCCGGTCCTGTTCTAGATCAGAATAAACGGACTTAAAAGGCAGAAAAGCTTACTCTCGAAAAAGACTCCACGTATATATTTAAACGCCACTACAGAATCTCTGTTTTGATCCATGCTTCTAATCATAACCATGTTTTCTTTCGTAGAACCTACATGTATGAAGGGCATGAAGAACATAACTGGAGCTGCATGCACATAACGAAAATGTTCCCATTTTAGTTCTACTTAGAACCATTTTTGGAAGGATTCTATTTAGGAAAAAAATTTGAGTGGCACCTCTATTTTTAATTGTGTGCAATATTTAAGTTATAGAGCAGAACTGGAACCGCGTCAATATTATTTTAACACGTAAGTGCATGTAGGCCAAGATGGTCTTCTGCACTGCTGTGGTGCCCCACCACTCCCCCACCGAAATCAACTTTGTCGTTGGAATTTTTGGATTTTTTTACCGGAGTTTTTTTAGCAAACGTATGTATTTGATGGGGTGCTTCAATAAGAACACAATAACAGGAAAAACTTTAGAAAACGGGTTATATTAAATCACAACAGGGGCGATCGGTAAACTCGTACATTACTACCCTCAAGATCTAGCCTAGGCCTACTGTCGTACTGATAGCTTAGGTCTTATACAAGCATTGATGTACATTTTGAAAATTTAGCACTAAACCTCTGCTTGTTCAAATCTAAATTTAAATCTTGAAGTTTCATTTGAGACTCGCGCAGTTTTTTACCCGAAATACCAATCATAACCCTCTCAAAAATCAAATATTTGCAGATATTTAGTAGTATTTATCACCGAGCACGTCCGATCATAAGCGAGCGTCTCTTATAAGGGAGCGCACCACTAATGACTCTCCCATAGGAACACAAGAATTTTTGTACGGGTTCCGCTTACACTAGACAACTCCCTGCAATACTTGAGGCATCGTGTTTGGTATCAAAATAAAGCTCTTTTTCTGAAGATTTTAGAAAATTTGCTTGCATATGGTGTTGACCATCTACTTTCACATTATTTCACATTAAAAACGCAATAGCTAAATTTACCACCCCGCATCACTCATTTCTAAGAATGACCACCCGTGCACATCCGCGGGCGTATCTTGGGTTTGCGATGAAACCTGATTTTGTTTCTCATGTTATGCAATGTTGACATCAATTTCTATCGTCCATGTGGATATCATGCGATTTGTAGCCCCCGTTATGAAGAAATGGCCAGTAGAATCTTGTCTAAGCCTTGCACTTTTTTAGCTGACTTGCATTATTACATAAAACGTGGATGAATTAGTGGTGCGCGCTCATAATTTTTAGCATTTTTTGGCAAAATTTACCATTTGACCCCCTTAATGACCTTTGACCCCGATATAAAAACCTCAAGTACACCAGAAAAATGCATTGTTCCATTGCAAATAAAAAAAATTGTACCATGCTTAGTTCTGGAAATAAAAATTCTTAATTTAGCTTAAAACCAGAAATGACCTGTAAATGACCTTTGACCCCAAAAATAAAAATACCTTGCATACATCGGGTAACATTGATGCATATCTGAAGGTTATGTCACTCTGTTTACATTTGAAATAAAAAACAATTATTTTTGGTTTTTGGACAAGAAATGACCCTTATGAAACCTTTGACCCCAAAACTGGACAACCCGAAGACCCTGGTTGGTAACACTGCATGTGCGCTAACAACGTCACTCTGCTATGCAATTTGTAAGGGCAGCGATTTTTTTATTGTTTTTCACAATTTTGGCTTTCAGACCAGAAATGACCCCCCTTAATGACCTTGACTCCTTATCCCTGAACACCCTATATGAGGCATGGGTCAGTGGTTCCTCAGAAAGAGTTTGGATGATATCGGCGTAATCCTGTAGAAGATATTTTTGACAATTAAATTACATATTTGATCCCTGTGGCCAGGTCAAAGGTCAGACATGAGTCAAAGTCATGTGACATGTTTGGGCTGAGTCAGGGGTCATTTAGTGTAAATCTGGTTACAATACGTCAAACTATGACTGAGTTAGACACAGTTGAAGTTTTACCAGAAGAAACTAGTATGCTTGAGACATGACAAGATGGCCTAATTAGGAATGGTGGCCCCCTTAAAGGTGCAACGAGAGATTTCAAATATCAGGTGTCCCTAAAAAATCGAAAGTACTGATTTTTGCCCTGATGTAAAGCTTTCCATCAAAAATAAACCCATCTAAAAGGATTAGGCTGAGAAATGTTTCTTTGGTACAAAAATTGTAAAATTTCTAATTTCGTATAGGAGCAAATACGAAATTCAGTCTATGTTTTACATTGAAATATAAGCAAATCAAAAAAAACTTTTTTATTTCTTTTAAGACATTTTCCTTGTAGCCAAATACAAGTGTAAGAAATCTATTAAGTGTCTAACTATCTGAAATTACTATTAAGTGACAACAATATCGGGTGCCCAAATCTCTCGTGCAACCTTTAATGTGACTTGGACCGTTGACGCATATGTCATTACGTGTATTTTAACATGTTAAAAACGTTATTGAAAGGAATATTATTGAGTTTCAACTCAATCCATCCGAGCATGTCAGGGATTTTGACCTTTCAACCACGAGAACATAACCCTGGTACAAGATGGGGCCAACTACTGATACCTTTGTTCTGTATGTTACGATGTCACAAGGATTTTTGTTCTGATAACTTTCACAGCTCAATCAAGCAGACGTGGCGGCCACGCCTCCTTCATTATAGCAATTCACCAAAAAATTTAAAGAAAATTAACAGCAATAAACGGATTGCAAACCACAACCATTTGGGGTGTTTGATGTGTGTCGGTCATGGGTGTTCCCACGACCTACATACAACCTCGTCCCTGTGTCTTTTATCCAAAAAAATTCAGAATAACCCCCCCTTTGCAGTGGAGTGATTCTTCACCTCCACGTTTTTGAATACGAAAATATCTTTGACAACATAAAAAATTCATAATTTTTGGTCAAGATTTCGCTTTTACGTGTTAAACCAATGGCGACGTCTGAAATTGGGATTTCTTGACCGCCCTCCCCTGAATCAGAGCTTGTTTGTAGATTTTGACCTTTGGGGTCAAAACTATCATAGACCTTCCCTACCATTAATGTTACATCACTGTAGCAATAACAGGCTTTATCTGCTGTCTTCAATAGGCTGAGATATAGCCAATTTGGTCTTATATTTTTTGGCAAAATTGACCCATTGACCCCTTAATGACCTTTGACCTCAATATAAAACACCTCATGTACACCAAGAAAATGTATTGTTCCAATTTGCAAATAAAAATTCTTAAAGTCATTTAGCTTAAGGCCGGAAATAATCTGTAAAGACCTTTGACACAAAAAATACCTTGCATCGGGTAACATTAATGCAGATTGTTATTCATTTTGAGATAAAAATTTTTTGACCACAAGTGACCCCTTTATGACCTTTGACCCCAAAACTATGGACAACCCAAAGACCCTGATGTGCAATAATGATATCACTCTGCTATGTAATTTGTAAGGACAGCAATTTTTGACTTACAGACCAGAAATGACCCCCTTAATGACCTTTGACTCCTTATCCCTGAACACCCTATATGAGGCATGGGTCAGTTGTTCCTGTGAAAAATTTGGTTGATATCGGCATAATCCTGTAGAACGTATTTTTGACAATTAAAGGTCAAAGGTCAGACAGGGATCAAGGTCATGTGACATAAATGGGATGCCTAAGTGGTCATTTGGTGTTAGTCTGGTTAGAATCGGTCAAGCCATGACTGAGCTAGACGCAATTGAAGTGTTGCCAGAAGAAGAAGACAGAATACATCAAAAACAGAACAGCCGTCTTGTAGAAAAACACATCAGAAACAGAACAAAACAGCCTTCAGGCCGTCTTGTAAAAAAGCTGCCATTTCAATGGTTAACCCTAAAGCAACTAAATCTCACAAAAGCTTACAGCACTGAGTGAGGAAAATGCACTAAGTCCAGAAAGTAGCGATGACGTCATCAAACCAAGACTCATATGGGCACGAAATCGCTGGCCGGGCCAGCGACACCGCCGTAGCGTGCTATCCCGAGTCATGGGGCTGGGGCCCGAAGGGCCCTGGGTTCGAATCCCACCCGAATTTGCGACTTTTCTTGTTCCCCTCTTCCCTCACTCCTTCAGTCCCTCCCGGGAGGCTAGAAACCGACGTGGGGTTAGGGTTAATTAAGCTCTCTTTCCATATAATAACCCTAAAGCAACTAAATCTCACAAAAGCTTGAGGGAAAAATGGCCAATTTGTGTTAAATTTGACCCAAAATCTGCATCTCTTGTATATAGCTATGGGTCCCTTTTTCTGCAATTTTGGTAAGGATATGGGTCCTAGTTTCAGACTCTCAGAGGCACGTCTCTATCCAAACCAAACTTGAGACCCCCTCCCCCGGGCTAAATGCACATACAAGGGTTTGTATCTAATTTTGTAAAGTGCAGAGGTGTTTTGACAATTTTCTGCATTTGACCATATCAATCAATCAATCCTGGATATCCCACCTCTCCATTCAGGTGCACTGCTGTAAAAAGCGCATAATGAGACTAAACCAAGTCAAGCAAAGTAACACAACCCATAAACATCCACAACCTAATGATCAATCAAATGTGCTATCAAGCATTTTTGGAGTTGTACATGTACATCAACACCTTTGTTACAATGTTTTTCAAAGGAAGCATTTAACAAACTCTTGATTAGGCAACACTTTCAGAGGTATTCTATTTTCTTTCTTTGTGACTGCATAGAAAAAGTATTACAATAAGTTTAAACTCCTATGACTTAAAGGCTGACTCAGAGATTTTGAAATATAATTTTTCTGAATATTAATTAGAAATACCCAATTAGAACTAAAGAGAGTCGCCTAAAATGCTGAATTCCAAAGTTTGAGATGAATCAGATTTTTTGTTTTCATGCAGTAAACGTTTCTGTATAGTATACAGTGCCATAGGATACTGTGTAGAAAAAATTCCGGATCCGGAAATTTATGACAAAGTAGTGATTTTCTCTACTAAGGACTTAGATTTGAGCTTAGCTATTTCACACAGTGATTAGTATATGGACAAGCATTAGGTATATGCAAAAAACACAATTTGTTTGAAAATTGAGGGCGCCCTCCTCAGGAAATCTCTGAGTCGGCCTTTAACTAAAAATTCCTAAACACTTCCTACAATGCTTGCTTAGAAAGTAGATTAAGGAAAACAATGCTAACAAATATTTGACAAAATGTATGGTTTAGTATTTTATAAATAAAAATGTCATTATTGGTTTTGAAGAGTTCTTTTTTTTTTTTAAATTTTCACTTTTTTTAATTCATTTTCAAAATTGTACAGCAATGCACCTGGAAACCCCATTCTAGAAATACCTGCTTTTTACTACAGGAACACTATCAATTTTTATGTAGAACAGGTACAACCTATACATAGCCTAATTATTAAGTCACCTTTTCTGACAAGCTGTCAGTATCCACATTTGCCAACTGGAATAATTATTTCTAGAAGACAAGAAACCCAGAATTGATTGCATACAGCTAGGCTAAATCCATTTTCACACAGCTACAGTTGCAGGTTATTTCCCAAGGTTGTTGAAACAAACTTCTTCCCCCCTCTTTTTTAAAGAGGGAATTCAGTCACAAATACCACCAGGCGTAAGGAGTTGGCAGTTTGGGGTGGGGGAAGGGGAGGGGGGAGGGATGCATCATTTTTCAGATGTGAATCATTTTGGCCCGAAGTTCTCCCTTTGACTTCAAGTCTTTCCTTTACCTCCTTTCCTTCCTCCCTCCACCTTCCTTCCTCTTCTATCCTCCCCCTTTCCTTCTTCCACTTTTCCCTCTTCCCCTTCCTTGCTTTCTTTTTTCTGGCGAGTTGAGCTGACTTTCATGGTCAGAGTAGTCTGTGATAATTTTGACCTGTTATGCTTGATCCAGGCTTTAATCCAAAGTACTTTCACGCTTCCTTTGCCCAAGTCCAAAACTGAACCTTGGAGTGAGCGAATTCAAAATTTAATTGGTTTCTAAATCCAGAATTTAGTACCTAATTATATTGTTGAGAATTGAACTAGGGACCTGAAGCATCAAGAGCAAATACCCTACCAGTGGTTTGAGGCCACAAATTAACTCCGCATGACAAAATACTTGTGTTCGTAAGTTGGGGCCATAGTTACAATTACACACAAATCTGTAGTGAACCGCCACTGAGTTTCTTGTATGCAAGTTCAAGCTTTCCAAATTGAAAATTAATTCATCAAAATAGAAATTTTGGGATTACCATCTCTGCAAATAATCTCATCCACATTAAGTATAATTATCATTTCTTCCTGAATATAGAACAAACACATGTGTAGTGTTGTGTATTTTTTTCCTGAAATCGGGAGGCTACTATCCATAGGGCTTGACAATGTACATGCAATGTATAAATTTCACATTTCTAGATTTGTTTTTGTATAATATATACTTTATTTTATTATCATAAGCTTATGTAATCATGCCATCATAATCTGTAAAAATAGTAACATTACACTGTACATGATTCATTTTATTATACACTATACATGCACTCTTATCATGGTAATCAAACATTCTAGAATTCCACTGTTGATTTTTTTTTCTTTTACCTGATCTAAAAACTGGTATTTGATACACTGCCCGTTGTATGGTAGCCCTGGAGGTCACGCCTAATGACTAGTTACCCACCCCTGCCAAAAATCCAAGAATGCTTGCCTTTTGCCTTCAGGCAATTGGGGTAATATGAAAATGTGAGTACATTTTGGATGACATCACATTTTCAAGGTTTCATTTTTAAAGATCGGGGTTTCATTTTTAAAAATCAGAATTTTTATTTACAGAGGCATTTCATGATCCATAACTTTGTCCTGCTAACCTTAAAGAAGTTGAGATTTTTACATCACCAGAACCACTGGCTGAAGTAAAGTATGTGTTCCTAATCTTGGACGCAGATTTTATCTATTCTGAAGAAATCTGTAATTTCATATTTCTGCCTGTAAAGAGTCCACTTTGTAATTATTACAAAGTGGCCTATGGTTTCCTTTGGTACAGCATCAATGCACAATCAGAATCTACTCAAATTTTTTAAAGTTTTTAAAACTTTTTAGAAAGATATCTTTTGAACCCAAAAAGAAGTTGCTAAGATCATGAAATACACCTTTAAGGTTAGTGGCAAATGCATTAATTCGCCATTCCAGGTACCTACAGTACTTCTTTATAATTCTTTATATATGGGAATTACTAACACAATTTTTCTTACCATACCATTTAGAGTTTAATTTGCATATATATATACTGTCATTGTGGAATCAACAACATCCTTCAGCACTGCATGTTCATTTTTGACATGGGTAGATAGCTAATCATATAGTAAGTGACCTCCCTGTGATCTTAGCTAGTGACAAATGAAATACACAATGCAGTTTTGGACAAAAAACAGTTCTATAAATGATTCTACTGAATACATCATACAAAACAAGCTTAACTTATATGGTACAAAATCAAACTTGAGTGAAAATATCAAATAAACTTAACCAAACTTTGGTTGTGGTACAAAATAAAACAAATTAACTGAAATGTCAGTACACGCAACAGATAGTTGACCAAAATTTACAGCGAGGGGTTCCAATGATTTTTGTGTGTAAAGCGTGTTTCGTAGTTCACAAAAATCACTGGCTCCCTTGTTGCATTTTGCACCTGTTCTAAACTCATGATACAAATTAGACAACACATAAACAAAAACCGACCAACTTAACAACCACAAATAAATTTGGTCTCGTGTAAAACATGAAAAAACAAATGCCTGCATAATTACTTGAGATTGTTCTCGCTTTGTAAAACACTTGACACTAGCTAAATTGTAATCAAGTACGAATGAGTTGGATTTGACATCATACATTAACCATGGCACAAACCAAATAATGAAACTAAATAAACAAACATACAATCATACATACTCATGTACACAGCAGTGTGACAGCTTGTCTGCTACACAAACAGAGCTCATAAATAAGATAAAGAATTTGTACAACTTAAACAGAATCACAACAATGAAGTTAGACAACCATGCAACCTATTCAAAACAGGTCGTAACTCACGCTTATTATCATAGAGGCGATCGTTCCTCTCCGCACATGTGATACATATAAATTAAAGTATTGCAAATCTTTCAGAGATGTTGACAATTGTGCGGCCAGTGAGGATGTTTGGAGACTGTTATGCAAAACACATCAGACAGAACTCTTACAACTGTAATGATCACCAAAAGAAGATTTCAATACTAATTTTTAAAAAAATATCAAAACTATAATTTTCTTTTGAGAATGCGAGAATTAGTGGAGGAAAGGGCCTCACATTGTTGCGAATATAATCAAAGCAAGGTTCATGGAAGAAGCAAGTTTGAATACAAAAATGACTTTTAATTAAAAAATTTTTTTTTTAGTTTTTTTTTCCCTTTTGGTCATCACCTTAGAAAAGTTAGATTAAATATAAGCTTATAAAACAAGGTTGGCCAGCCTATGTTTATAACTGAAAACTGGTATCAAATATTTTGCACAGCAAAATGGACATTATAAAGGTTTTAACAGAAAATGTTTTTGCCAGTGCATTACCTCACATGGGGATTACTGTAATGGCTTTGGCTTCACCGAGCACAGGGCTTCGCGCATGATATTTTCCCGTATCTAATAATAATACCACCTGCATGAATGAGCAAAAAAAAAACAAAAACTCTGATACCACAGAGTTCATTTCCCTTTTTTGATTGCATTTCTTGGTTATATTGATGAGATAGGAAGGGATTTGAACCACTAAGGGACCAGTCGCAATTTCTACCATGGGGTAGGAAGTTTGGGGATGAACAATTGGGAGTATCCATTTTGGACACACAATTTTGAAATAATTGTCCTGACGAAGTTCAGCGATCAATCAATTTAGAACAGTAAACGAAGATGGGGGTGGCACTGAAGGAGTAGGAGTAGTATTGATAACTGACATTGGTCTTAGAGGTATTCTACTTATGACAATATTGGAAAGCTTTCACTATGAGTTACAATATGCTCATCCACAATGACACAGTTCAGTGTGTGTGTTGTACTTTCTACATAACACATTGACATGAACTGAGCTTGTGTGATTGGCCGTCTCATATATATACCCAAAAACTTCGGGGGTTGTGGTTTCTAAATACACTGGTGATGAATGAAAGCCTATTGTTGAACTGTGCCATAGGAGCTGATACTTCATTGCCGGCATTCCCCCCCCCCCCCTAGTGTCTTACTCATCCATGGCAGAAATAGGAAATCTTTCAACCTAATCTCTTCTGTTAGTGCAGAAAAAATACCCATGATTGCAGAGAAGGCATCAAATCTGAAAGTAAATGTCCAGAGATAATCATTTATTCAAATGTTCATGTGCATGTTTTAGTACAGGATTACATAAAGAGTGTCTTTTTTTAAGCTGAATGTAATTTTAGAGAAATCTTCATGATGAACTGTTTATGCCAGATTGTCAACCTTATTGTAATCATTATAGTTTTTTTAAAGCTTAACCCAATTTCAGACAAATTCTTACGAGGAAATCTTTTCGTGTATGATTGTCACCCCAACCACCCCCATTCTAATCATTTTAAAACAGATAAAATTGCGAAACTCGCACCAATACATGGCAATATTCATTGGACATTGAATGGACAAGATCCCCAAACCCTTTTTAATATCAAATTCGGATTTGGAAATGGCGAGGCACAGTTCCATTGAAAAATTGTATCTAAATTAATGAAGCACACCGCTGCAAACAAAGTTGACTTCAACATGCGGATTTTATTATAGTAACAATCCCACGCTCAAACCTGCACCAAATATGCCTCGTGTGAACTCTGATAACTATCACAAACACCATTTCACTGCTTCTTTGACAAGGATCACCAAAACTAGCTGTCGCTACCATTAAAACCGGTACGCGACTTCTGAGCTATTACACATTGGTATTATTACTATTTTTAAAGTAATTTTTGTAAGCGACCCTCTTGGGTCCGTTTTTAATTTTGTTGTTTGTTTAATCCTTTCTTCATTTTTTCAAGTGCCAGAATCATAAATGGCACATTATCCAATAATTCATACTTTATCTTACATAATTACAATACATACAAATGGTGGGATTTATATCCTAAAAATTGCACAAATTCATGAATCACATTTTTCCTTAACAAAAAAAGGTAACCAGCGTAAAAAAAAAACCCCATGGTTCAAATTTTACCCACAGACAAGACAATTGCAATCACACATCAATTAAGATTCTAGAACAAATGAGTACCATTTTAAGTTGTATCTGCACCATTAAGGTTTATTAGATATTCCTGCTCCATAAGTCATGTTATTAATTTAAATATTATTTGGGAATAGATTCCTCTCAATTTTCTATTGGCCCTTTCAAAACATTAGGCTGAGTGCATTTAATTTCTATTATTCATATCAATGAATTTGTATTAACTTTTGAAATTGTTATTTACCTGATATCAAAAAAGTATTCCTTTTTGCATTATTTGTAAAGGAAAAATAGTTTTGATTTTACCGGAAAATTAAACATCAAATTTGACATGATTCTGTAAGCTTTATGGCTAGTAATTGGACAAATCCAAAAATGAACTTTTTCCCAAAAGAGAAATTTCTACTTTCTGAAATTGGAAAACTAGTGTCCCTGTGTATGCGTGGGATGAATGCTAACTGATGTTTTGTTAAAAGGAGTTGGCCGACTTGGGGAGCTTTGACGTCATCCTAGTTGGCTATGATATTGACGGCCAGCAACAGGTGAACATGATTGTCTGCGCATGGCTGTTTTCTTTTTTTTTTCCTTGCAATTCTTGTATATTTAGTTTCTGACTTTGTTTTTAACTGATGCTGTAACACAGCACCTTTAGTTTCTTGAACCTTTTAAGTGAAACTGGCCCAAGTGGTATTATATCCTTTGTGTTCAAATGATAATATCTCCAGTTAAGGTGCATCAAATTGGATGAAATAAAAACCAGGATTTAGCTTACAAACTGATCTAAAAATAAAGTCAAAATATCTTACCAAAATGCAGTTTATATTTTTTACAAATCTTTAGTTTGATTGTATAGTTTTTTGGACAGTCTGTATCCATCATAATTGTACAGCACCAAGGAGGTGGCAAACTGAGACACTATTGATTTTACACATGGGAGCAAAGATTAGTTAAAAGTGTGGTACGGGTGCAATTAATTTGCAAACTTTAGGTATAACCCTATAGTGCATATATAGATCTTCTAGGTTACATAACATCACCACCTGTAGGTATTCTCATTTCATACTCCATTGCCATAATGGACGTAAACTGATGTCCAATTTCATCTGCAAATAATGCAGGCCAGTGCTCTTCCAAAATCACCTCCCTTTAGCTCAGCTGTGTGTAAATTGTAACCTATACATTTGTTTCATATTAAAAAAACTTGAAGTTTTCTTTATTCATGCCCCTAAGAAATCCTATTTAATGAATAGACATATTTCAAAAAGTAACCTTTCTTGGCTGTGACAACACATCATTTTCCTTAACCCCTTAGGTCTACCACCTTCTTACAGTATCTCTGCTGGTCTCATTACATAAATGATGTAGCAAGATATAACCTCTGATAACCAATCAAAGATATCTGTACAAACCTTCAGGGCTTTTCTTACCATGTCATGATTGGCTAAATATATCATAACACAATGTATAACCACTGAATTTTTCGCGTTCTCGGCTTTCGCGCTCGCTATATTCAAAGAATATAAGCTGATGGGCCGCCCATGAACCTTTGACCCTTGCAACGTGACCTTTGATCCCATCAACATATAGGGGATCGCATGGTGGCACCTATGACAAGTTTTGTCCAATTGAACTTCAAGTTTCAATTTAGAATCAATTTTACATTTTTAGATCCCATTTTTTCACTTGACCTCACATGACCTTTGACCTTTCAACATGACTTTGACCTTACATCATATGAGGGCTCCCATGTGCACCTATGACAGAAGTTTGGTTCCAATTGAGTAAACTTTTGCAATGAGGTCCATTTAAACAAAACTTACAATTTGTGACACACACTCCATCCACACACACACACACATACCACACACACACACACATACATACAACACGCACAAAACGGATTTTTTCTAAGTGGTCCTGGCCCAGCTATAGCTGGCGGCCCACAATAAATCAGCCAATAGACTCCCAGGGGTTAATCACAAATAACCAGGCAGTTAGAACAATTGGCAATCAGTACAATAGATAATGATAGTTGTCAATTGATGTTAATATTTTATGTTGTACTAGCTATGTCGCTAAAACCATCCAGAAGTTGTTTTGAATCATCCACACTGCATGGCAATATGCCCTATACTGTACAAAACTTGTGTCAGTACTTAGGGATAGAAAGTGTTCCAAAAGTTTAAGAAGCCACAGGACATTTCATGAATCATGCTTAAAAATTCCTTAAATTTGCAACGAGAGATTTCAAATACTAGGTGTCCCAAAAATGTGAAAATTCTGATTTTTGCACTGGTGTAAGCTTTCTTTAAATATAATCCCCATGTGAAAGGATTAAGCTGATTAACTGTTTCTTTGGTACAAAAATTTTTTTGTGAAATTTCTTTCTAATTTCGTATAGGAGCAAATACAAATTCATCAGCCTAGTTTTCTATGAAATAGAAGCATATACAAACACTTTGTTTTCATTTTAGTTATTCCTGTAGCGAAACAAAAGATACGGGATCTTTGAGTGTCTTAACCTATATGAAATCACAACATATTATCACAAAAAATATGGATGACTGAAATCTCGGGTGTTGCACATTTACTTACTAAAATGCTTTGTGGGTGAAAAGGAGCATAAGAAGTCAGGATATTTATATGTGGTTAAAGAATAGCATTTTTGTGGGTCACATGACCCTGTTGAGGTGAAATTTCCCAAAACGGTGCTTGTGGGATTGACTCCAATACATCCCTCTTTTTTTTTGGTCACTAACTATAGATACCTAGACAAAGTCTACTGTCCACTTATCTTTAGTCAACTTTGATCCAAATAGATGCTGGTGAAGTAAGCAAACAAAAATCTAAGACTGGAAGATGTCTTTTCAATGAGCTCTAAGCTAATATGATAGGATTAAAATATTTTTGGCTGTTTTGAATGAAAGGAAGTGTTTGTCGCTACCAACAAAATACCTTTTGGTATGAAGCATCATATGCATCTGTGGACATGTTCATGCACGATGCATAATAGACAAGCACACATCTCATGACTTCCAAGAGCATGTCTCTGCTGATGTAAAGTTGCTCCTTGTTACAAATAATTTTCATGTGTCTCAATATCACAGCAAAGAATAAAGATAAATGTGAGTGATTTGTCAGACTCATCTAGGCAGCTCAGAAACAAAACCTTGGAGCGATCTCAGAAACACCTACGATGAATTCCTGTTTGGTTGCTGAATGTTTGGACTACAACATGTAAAGTACTATACAATTTTTTTTTACTTGAATAGCAGTTGAAGGATTGTAAAGTATCATAATTCTTGGGCCCCAACTTGACATTAATTTAGATTAGACTACTGTAAAAGTGGTAATTTTCACGCGTGTAATTTTTCGCGCTTCTGCAATTTTTAGCATTTTCACTTGTTTTTAAATTCCCTTTTTGCAGCTACCCTACATAGACTTGCACACAAAATAAAAATTTTCATGTGTTCTAAATTTCGCGCTTGCTCAGGAGTGCGCAAAAAGCGTGAAAATTAATGCGGCGTGAATATTTCCACTCTTACAATATTGCAGCATACACATATGAGTTGTTTTAAGATGACTTCAAGTCTCTGTATCGACCACAGCACGTCAGCACTACCTACGGATAGAGTCAGCAAGCACCATTGTTTTACAGGACCCACCATTCAACATCCACACTTAGAAAACATGTATTAGCCCATGTAAGACCATTTCAGATTGCTACACTGCAGAATTATGACTTGCAAGAGAAGCGGCTAGGGGCCGACCAGGTAACCTCATCAATCAAGAAGATTATGGTATTTATGGTATGTGTGCGCTTTATTCCGTTAATGTATTTAAGTATTACCAAAAAAAAACATTTTGCCGGCTCAATTTGCATGGCGTGAGGTTGTGGGTTCAATTCTCACTTCTGATGCAAAATTTTAATCTATTATTTTAGACTTAGAGATTGCAATGGAAACTTCAGAGTCGGCTGGACTGCGATTTGCACGGTAAGTAGAGGGTTACCTGGTACCTGGACGGCCCGAGCCGCTTGTCTTGCAAGTCAATAATTCTATTATGTTGAGTCTGGAAACTTGTCTTCCATTGAATTATACCACTTTATAGGAATCTAAATTACTATATGAATAACCCAATTTCATTTTGGTCTAAAAGTTGCCCCCCCCAACAACATCTCATACAATGTTCATACATAGACTCTAATACAGGATACATATATAATCATTATTTATAAAACTAAGAGAATAACAAAAGTGTAAGAATAATACTTCGATAAAAAATAGTTGGAATTTAGGTTACATATGGCGATATAAAAAAGTTTCACCTCATTCTGACCTGCCTTGCGTTTGAATACAAAACATAACAAATGTCGCAAGGCATGAGTTTGGTGTTACAACCCAAGCTACCATACGCTGATTACATTATGCACAGTGCATTGACCCATGTACGTATGTGAATTGAAGGAATGACCCATTGGAATCTGAGAATGATTTAGGGACCAACTAAAAATAGTGATGACATTCCAGAATTGCAGCTTGGAGTCAGACTCCTCTCTCTCTGCCCAAACTTATCGTAAGGTTTAAAATATGGCTTCAGAATACGACAGTGCACGGTGTCAACAATGTTTCGTTCCCTTCCTGCCAATTGACCTCTTTATACCCCAGGAACTTCATTGACATTTTTGTTTGGTCCCTTATGGTACCCACAACTCCAGGGTGATTCTTACAAAATTCACCTTGACATGGTTTAATGAACTGTGTCCTTGTAGATCAGATTACAGTAGCTTGTGGTTTTATCAAGTGCAGTTGGGGTTGAAAATTGTCTACAAAGTAACTATAAATAATTTATGTGAGAAATAGACACTGCCATGTGGGCCATGTTCTTCAAAGAATGCGCATCTTAGCAAATGAATTTCATATACCATAACTCTTATATTTAGGGTTAGACCACACAACCCACAATATCCCCCTGTACCGCAAGGGAACTCTTTGCTGTATATTTTGTCAATTTTTGGGCACAGCAGTATATAGGTCTTGTACGAAATGCTTTCCTTATTTAATAGCTTTGGTGAGCCAATTTGCTTCATGGGGATTGTCCAAGTGGCAAGTTGTGTATGGGCAAGTTGCGCAGCGAGTTATAAGGCGAGTTGTGGAAAGAATCATTGTACTGATTGCGACTACTGTTGGGTGAGTTGTGGTGGTTGTACCTGTTGTAGTTATAGCTACAACTACAATCACAACTCACCCCACACCTCACTCAACTCTCTAACATGCCCATACACAACTCGCCACTTAGCCATCCCCATAAACAAGACCTATAGGTCATCAAGTTGAACATTGGTGGTACACCTTGCGACTAGGACTTGGCAAAAGATTGCTCCAACTCATCTGCTGACATTACGGGTGTCCTATGTTATTACCGATTTGCAGCACTTGACTTGTGAACAAAACCTGAGACTGAAAATGTTGGTGTAACAATGCTCTACAGACAACTGTTGTCATTTATATTGGCTTCTGTGATTATCATCAATAACATATATTAATTTGTAATATTTCTTCATAATACTATATCTACAAGCAAAGATAATCAAATTGCCAATACTTGGCAAAAGCAGAATCATGGTATTTGGAGCACCTACAACATCAGTATGCATCAAGTAATAGCAAAGTGTATTCAGTTGATAGCAGCAGACTTCAACTGAGGTATGGGTGCCCTCACTTCCTTTGCTATGAAGATTCATAGATAGTGTTTCATTTTCATTAATATTTTTGTAAGTGAGGTATCAAAGCAGCCATAGAAGGTAGTAGATATAAACAGCTTTTTTAATTAGGTGCAGTTTGAAGATTTTCTTCCACTGTATTCACTGATAAATCGTTCGTTCGTTCGAACCAGCTACTGGATCTGCTTGGCCAAAAGATGGGAGGAGGAGATATCCAATATCAACTTTACCCACTTAAGCCGCAAGGCCTGGAACACCATCAACAAGCTCACCGGGCGTAGCTGTCCAGCTAAGCAGTGTCCTGTCTCTGCAAACTCCATCGCTTCAGTACTTGTCAACAATGGAAAGTGGCAAGACCACACTCCACAGGCGAAAGCCCACTCTCGTGCTGTTAATGCAGAGATTAAACAGCTTCTACAAACCTCTCCACCGTCAAGCCCCATGTCCCAACTATTCACCTACGATGAGATCACCGAAGCAATTAAAGTTCTCAAGAATGGGAAAGCCCATGGCAATGACAACATCCATACAGAATTCTTGAAGAATATGGCACCCGAAGCTGTGCGATGGCTCCAACTCTTCCTTTCTACTTGTATGGGAACGTCAACTATTCCCTCCAGATGGAAGACTTCAAAGGTCATTGCAATCCTGAAGCCCAAGAAACCAGCAAATGAGCCCGAGAGTTACAGACCCATCTCGCTACTATCTCACATCTATAAGCTGCTTGAGCGACTGATACTCGGCAGGATCAATGATACGGTCACGGCAAATTTACCCCGCAAGCTGGATTTCGAAGAGGTAAACCAACAACTGATCAGATAGCAAGACTAGGTAATGACATCGAGACAGCCTTCCAGAAGAAGCAGAAGTTTGGAGCAGTCTTCATAGACCTAACTGCTGCGTACAATACATGTGATAAATGTGATTTTCCAAAATAGTCTGGTTATTTGCATGACTGGCTTAGGACTAACAATTTACAGTCTCTGATACAGAGAAGTAAATACCACTCCATGTATGAAATCCACTGTATTTAGGTACTGATGTCTCGCTCTTGAATGGCAAGTTTAGCAGTGACGCTGACCTGTCCCGTCTCGCGTCACCCCTGATTAGGCCGGGATTCGACTATAACCACGTCCCCTTTTATCAGGTTTTTCTAATTAGGTACTCCCAAGTACCTCGTAATATCATAAATATGAATCGATAACCAAGTTACCTCGTCCCAACTCTTACACGAGGTAGGCCATAGCATATCCCTGGTGAGGCCTAATTAACCCCTGAGGACTACCGCCTTTTTACAGAATCTCTGATTGGCTCATTACATGATATAATATGATATGCCCCTCTGAACAGCCAATCAAAATATACCTATATACATACAACCTGTATATATCTTACACTTTTCTTAGCATGTCTCAGATTGGCAGAGGATTAAATTTGAACTCGCCGTATGGACACCCTGTGGTACATAACATATTACACAATGACAAATGTTACCAACTAACTTCAAAAAAAGAAAATCTTCTTTGAAGAACATGACCCACAAAAGTATTGTAAAACAAGTTCTTATTTTTGTGGGCATAATTGTTCACAAATAAGCCAACCTTTCTATTAATGCTTTGATTATTTTTCTCAAATTTGTATGCTTAATCTCTTCCACAAATATACAAAACCATTACAATTTCAGCTGGCAGGTTTTTTTTTTGGTGATTCCACACTTAAAAAGTGATATTTCTTGCCCATGAATAAAAACTTGTGTTACAATATCTTAGAGTTGTGTAGTATGAAACCTTTTAAATTCAAAATGCAAAACCTGTGTGTTACATTGGTCCAATAAAAAATGTAATATTTGGCACAATTACAAAAAAAGTAAAATGTTGAAATGTGCCACTTGTGCTTGACAAAAAACACAATGAAAGAGCTTGGTGTCTGGTTGTTCAACCCCCTCATGCTACAACCTACTAGAGCCTAAATTCTCTGGCCTAAGTTCAGCGACACAGATACAGGATTCTATTGACACCCTCAGTGTTGAATAAAGAAATCCTAAGTGGCAGAGAGCATTTGGCAATGTTTAGTGATTGATTGGCCTTTTGCCATTAGTTTTTTGGGTTTATATCTATTTGAAAGGTATAAAAGTACAGAATTGTTGCCCGTAAAATTTTATGTAAGTAGTTGGGTTGACTGCCGACTCACAAGACAAAATCATCTGCACCGATAGAGAACCAACAAAATGGCATTTTTTTGTCTCAGATATCATTACGATTTGGTAACTGAACATAAAATGCCTTCCATATTCAGGGGCGTACCCAGGTATGGAGGACTCGGGGTGCAGTCTGGGTGCGAGGGTCCTCTGATAAGTAAAAAATAGGCTGGTTTTGTTTAATTTTTAGCAAACCCCAGGTGCGCGCGCTGCCACCGCAACCCGGCTGGGTGCGCTGGTGATATTACTAGTATCTGTCACATAAAAGCTGCTACCCTACAACATGGATTGGCTACCATCTGTTCCATATTGCATCCTGACTGTAACTGCCACTTTGCAAAACAACTTGCCACTTCACAAAATGATTGCCACTTGCAGTGTGGTCCCCTGCACCTTACAATGTGGTTGCCACTTTGATGTATCATGGTTTGGTGAGGATCCGTTTCTACATCATAATTTCAATTACAAAATATACTGCTCATAAAAAAATCCCTCTCAGCTTAAAGTTTGTATATAGGCATACAAACGAACAATAAAAAACAAATAATCATTGTATTGAATTAGCCAATTTACTTTTAAATAATTTCTCATACAAGACACAGCCCCTTTAGAAGAGTGGCAACTGAAATGACACACAATGGATGGCAAGAATTGGAAGAGTTGCACATATACCCCTTTAAAATCCTACAGGAAACACTTTTTTTTTTATTTATGGCCTTACACTAACAAATACCCTAACCTTAAGGCCAAAAAGAATTTGTTATGTAGAATTTTAAAGGGTGTACATATGAAACTCTAGCCAAGTAGTGCATACAAGTTTTGATCTTAGATTGCGTATTTATAGAGTGTGCAACAAGGGATTTTTTTAACAGGCGTATACTAACTTGGTCACAATCACCAGCTAATTTGCAGAAAAAGATGTCACTGAACTCTGTTCCTGAATTTTGAGGATAAAGTAGATTGTAGCATGTGAAACGAAAGCTGGAAGTTGGAACTTTTCACAATATTTTTCCACAATATTCATGTTTTCCCATGGTATCCACAGCAACACGATATCCACTGGAACACAAAGCCCATAGCAATATGGAATCCACAGCAACGCACTTCCTATCAAATTCTCTCGGCAAGAGTTTTTTTGGTAGTAGTTCCACTGCTGTGGAGTTGTGCAGTAAACTTCCAGAATAGGTTACATTGCAGAATATATAGGTTGAGGTTGACAAGTCAAAGGTCACCACAAGTCAAAGGTCACAACTTCCTGAGAAGCAAGTTCCAATATGCTATTCACCTGGTGTTGGTTTGGAACCCATCACAGAGCACCCTATGTTTTGTACTCATCAAGAGGTCGGACAATACCTTCTGTGGAATACAATTCAACAAAAAAAAGAAAGAAAGAAAGCGATCAAGTCATGAAAAATATTACAAACATTGAAAAATAAACATCAACAAAATTTAAATGTACCAAAATATTTTTTTTAATCTTGTCCATTTAGTACAATAGTTGAACTCACTGAAATATTTTACAATCTAAAGAATTTCAAGTGGTACACAAGAGTGTAATTTACTAAGCAAATCTGACCATTTTCAAATAACAGTTAAAGGTTTCCATTTAAATTTTTTGAGTGCACAAAGCTGTTTGAAACAGTAAAGGCTCCAGCAAACTTCAAATTGCTCCATCGTTTTGATGCTATTATACGCGCATATCACCTGATCATTGGTCATTTTCTTGACTTGTGCATGCCTTGAAGCATTGAGCAACTGAGAGATTGACGGTATGAAATCTGCTGAATGGCTGGTTGGGCAAAAACAAAAAGTTTTAAACACATACATTTTTTAAAAAAAAGCTATGTGCTACGCTTTTTTTTCCCGGTATAGAAAATTACCAAAGCGATATGTGGAATTTATTTTTGGTGTTTTGGGGCTCCACTTCCTTTCCATGGGGCTTTCCAGGTGAGTTAAGTGAGTGCAATTTAGATTATTACTTTCTAATCTTTAACTGCAATACCAAACTTAATGATAGGGTATATAATCAAATGTTAATGCTCATTTTCAAATGTGTTAAAGGGCTTGCCCCGACATACCTTTCTTCTCCCTTCACTTTCATGCACTCCGTTCATTCTAAGGGTACCAGAAGTTCAAAACCACCCAACTCTTTTATGAACCATCTTGGAACCTTAAATGCAGGTAAACAGATTTCCAATATGGCTTCCAAAATATGGACACGCTTCCTGCAGATCTCCGCTGTGACTATAATTACAATGAGGCTTCAACAGCTTAAAGCATCAACATTTGTAAATCCTAATTAACGCATATTATTTTCAAAAACACATTATGTTTTATAAATCCATCTAAGGAAAGCCTGTTGATTCCTTTGCCAATGTTGGACCTGAATCCTTGAAACATCCTGAAACATATGCATTTTCCTTCTGAGAAGTTGAAATGCCCCCCAAAATACCATTTTAGCCACCTTTCCTAAAAAGAGAAATGGACGCGACAGTGACCCCAGGGTCACACCCTGTCGACCATCATTCTTCCCCAATTCCGTGTGGGCCAATAGTCCACACGGAAGCACACATCCCATATCATACTGTGGGGCGGGCCTGGAAGCGGGGGAGTTCACTTGGAAAGGAAATCAGGCCAGTTAGATGATTTATAAAAACATTAATGTGTTTTGGAAATAAAATCATTACACTGAAATGATTCCTTTACACCCAATGTTGACTGAAAAACATATGCATTAACCCCCCGTTGAATGAATTACTTCAATCAACACCAGACAGACTCACTCAGTCGGAGGTGGAGCACGATTCCAGAGAGAGGCGGTTAGGATGAGTGAAAGGTTGAATCAAAAAACGCCAGAGCACAAACACTCATGGAATCTAGATTCCAAAAGTTAGGAAGCCAATAACTCACATAGACAGTGGAGAACACCAGGGGGGAGTAACAGGACCTCAGACTTTATAATGTGTTTAAATGACCTAGCCAAAGTCTTTTGGAGAAGAGCCAGAGCCGAGAAGCAACCCGCGAGAAAAACCCAACGGCTTAAGGAATAGGCGAGAGGATAGAGCTCTGAAGGAGATGGAGTGCGACGTAGGCCTTGGACAAGAGGCCAGAAGCACCCTGCGGCAAAGGCAGAGAACCAGGCTTCACAGCCTTGCAACAACGGAGGCTCCGAGGGGGACCAGAGAAGCGCAAGGCGGACCTGCATAAAGACGCGGGGCAAAGAAGACCTAACCAAAAAAAAAACAAGGAGGAGCGGTGCCCCTAGAGGAGGGGGTCCGCTCAGAATACCACAGATGAACCCAACGGGGAGAGGCCGGTGGAGATAAAAGTTGAGAGACTGAAGGCGGGCTAAAGGCCCCAGCCCCGAGAAGGGCTGAGAGATAAATCCGACCCTAACCCAGGAGAAGAAGCTATGAGGAGAAGGAAACATCCGAGCTAATTCAGCCGGGGAGGAAAGGGACCCGAAAAGAGAAATAAAGGGAGGGACTAGAGCGACGCCGCATCCAAAGGATAATTGGGGGCTTCGCCAAAGGAGGGAATTCACCGGATAAACCCAGATTCCCCAAAGGGGGAGCTAGCTTAGGGTCAGGAACAAAAGCCTTACAGGAGTCAAAGGGACGAGCCAACGTCACCGGAAGACGAACAAACAACCTTAACTGGGGGAGGCTGAGCTAGCCGACCGAAAAGAGCCCAAACAACGGACGCTCGGAGACAGCTAACGAAGCCTCAAAAAAAGCGAAAAATCCCGCCTCAGGCTGTCACAGCCAGGAAGAGAGAGGAGGGACGATTCAGGCCCGACTCGGAGGAAGACAGAAAACCACCGAGGAAAGAGGAAAAGAACGAGGCCAGACCTCGCAAAATCGGGAGCCGCGGCAAACCGGGCCAACCCGAAAGAGCAGTCAAAGGCTAGATTAATAATTAAAAATAGCCCTCCCCCAGATCGGGCCAGCGTTCTCAAATCTGGCACCCCAAAGGGTAGTAGACAAAATGGGTAAACCACCGAGGAGTCTACCAGAGGGGAGACCCAGAGGTTAGAACCCAAGAGGTTAGGCTCTGCAGGAAAACCGAGTCGAGCCCCCGAAAGGCGGAAACCCGAGCCGACAGAGGCTCGAGCTCTAACTGTCGGGGAAGCCCGAGCAAGAAGCCAAACCCAGTGGCCGACTGTCGCATGAGAGCAGGTACAAAGTCGTAAGAAGGCAGAATGAACCTAACGTGCGGAATTCTGGACCAAACGACCAAAACGGCATCGAGAGGCAACAGAGGCCACTAGCCGAACACGGCTATGGGGCAAAAAGGATGCACCAAGAAAAGAGCTGGGGACAGCACAGCGGCTTCGCCCCAAAATCTCCGGGAGAAGAGAGGGAAGAGAGCCACAGGAGGAGGATAGAGATCCCCAGAGATGCTACACGAAACGGGCGAGATTACCGAATATAAGAGGATCACACGGCTCGAGAGAAAAGGAGAGTAATAAACTCGACAACCAAAACTCAAGACGTAAGACATGGAAGAATGACTCCACAACGGGGGTTTACGCCCCAGAGACATTCCGCTCCGGGAGCGAGAAGCCCTCCCAACCGACTAACAAGATAAGGTCACAGAATCAAAGAGGGATAAAAATAAAAATCCCCACAGTCGGAATGGGGAGACCACCACAGTCAAGAGCTCCCATCGTGAGAGACCGGAGCCAGAGCAACCGAACGTGCCCAGGACCCCGAGGTACTAAGGGAAAGAACAGATCCAGTCGCACACGGCGGTAAGACAACAAGACCAGCCAACTGCTAGGAAACAACTGAGAAAGCCGCCAATGAAGGCGAGTTCGGAGAACTCACCAAACAAAAGGAATCACCCGTCGCGGGGATTCCCTCTAGGCAAGCAAAGTTGAGACAGAAGGCGTGGCCAAAGGAAAAAACCCGCAAATGAAGAGGATCGAACAACGAGAGCCTGAAAACCGCTGGAGAGGAGGGGGGGAACCCCCAAAAGACAGACCCCGACGAACGGAGCACACCCCAGGGGCCTTTGAAAGCCCGGGAACCGACTAGGCCAGGAAGAGCCCCAACGCTAGGCCCGGACGATCCCAACGCTACGGCCGGAACAAGGCCGACGCTAAGCTCGTACGGAAGGCACCAAAGAGGGGCATCGTCCGAGCAAGACCCACCCCCAACCAGTGTCCAGGTCCCCCTCTGGAGGGAGACCAGCGGACCAGGGTAGTCAGTGGGAGCCAAAGAATGTGCGAGAAAAAGAACTGTCAACGCCAAGCCCCTAAATCACGAAACAAAACGAGAGAAGGGATCCACGGTCCAAGACACGACCCCAACAGTAGGGGAAGTCTCCAGCGAAGTCCGAAAAAAGACCTTCAAGGGCTAGAGTTAGGCCTGGGAGCAACGGGGTAGGTAAGGCAAACAGAAGCCATAACCACCAGCGCGCCAGGACGAACAGAGACCAGAGGGGGCGAGGGCATCCACCTGGTCGGCAGCCAACGCCCCAATGAGCGGAACCCGAGCCTCAGCGTCAAGAGATGAATGACCAAGCCCGAGGACCGGGACAAGGAGCAGGCTAGGCCCCGAGGGCAACAGCCGGCATGTAGGCCGGATGGTCTCGCGCCCGCACAAAAGTGGGACAGAGACAGCAGAGAAAGGGAACGAAGAACAGCCAAGGAGCAATGAATGATCAGGTTCCCCATACGGGGTGTAAGGGCCAAGGGAGAAGAACATAGAGCCCCTACCCCAGGCATGAGCCGGCCCAGTGAAAGCCCCTGGAGAGGCCACGATAGACCAGAATCGGCCTAGGCCTCATAAACACCGCAAGGGAAAGGGGGCCAAGGCTAAGAAACCAAGCCAGCCCAGGGAATCAGCCCTAGGGCCAGGCCCGACAAGGGCCCAGCCAAGCGGCGTGGGAAGAACCAGGCCAGCTACCCCGAATGGAGATGGAGGGTTCTAAGTCGAGAAGCACAAGCTAGCGATGAAAACCCCAAGGCCTAGGACCAGGCGAGTCAAAAGACCCCAATGGCTATAGGCAACGACCTCCAGAGGAAGCCAGGGGCTAAAGACCAAAGACCAGTATCAAGCCGAGGCTAGAAACATGGTCTACACCCCAAGGGGGAACAGGGGGAAACAGAGACTAACGCAGACGGCAAATGTCATAGGCCGAATCGGAAAGCGGAAGCTTGGAGCGGCGCTAGGCCCCGATGATTCCCCAGGAGGGGGGAGAGCGAAGATGCAATCATAGCCAGAGTCCAGCTCCCGAGGGCGACAGGGACCAGCTAGGTTAGCAGTAAGCCTAAGGCCAGGACGCCCAGGGCCTAGATGGCCCAGCGCCCTAACTGGCAGAGACCAGAGGGGCATCACGTCCCCGATGGTGACACCACGGAAGGGCCCGACTAGCACAACGAAGGAGAAAAAGCTAGGCTACCGGGGGCAGCAACAGTCAGCCGTAACAGCGGGAACGTAGCGGGAAATAGCGCTGGCCGAACCGCACCAATAACCGCACACGGACCCCGCGTGAGCGGGGGCCAACACGGCGAAGCGCTGCGCGCGCCCACCCTAGCCCGTGAAGGCCTTTGTGATGATGAAGCAAGCAGCACGAGCAGATTAACCCCGCGGGGTTAGCAGGCTAGCAAAGAGGGTGTGCCGTAAAGGCTGAACCGTAGCAGGAAATAGCGCGGACGAACCGCCCGTAACCGCGCACGGTACCCGCGTGAGGGGGCCAACCTGGCGACAGCGACGCGCGCCCCACCTAGCCACGCGAAAGGCCTGTGAAGCATGCAGCACGACCAGATTGACACGCTGGCTAGCAGGCTAGCCATGCGAGGAGAACGCGGAGAAGAAGAGAAAAAACGAGGAGAAAAAATGGGCGCCGGAACAGGAGAGAGGGAAAAAAAAAAGAAGGGCCATGGAAGAAGAAAAGAAACGGGAGGAATCACTCGGCTACACAACGGAAGAACCAGCGCGGTAGCAGAGTCCGAGACTCCGAACAAACGGGCGCCGCGGGTGTCGGTAACTTGATGGTCGGCCGAGAAAACCCGGGCACACCATAGCCAACACACCGCAACCGGACGGACTGCAGCCGCCTAATACCCACAGGGAAAGGGCCACCAGAGCAGACCGCCCATAGCCTTGACGCACCGATAAAGCAACGAGCTAAAGCAGGTGAGCCAGCGCCGGGCCAGCTTTACTAGCAAGTCAAGCCCCCCCCGAAGGAGGCGACCGACTAGCACGCTAGGAGACAACCGAGGCGCACTATACCGGGAGGAGTCCCAGCCGCAAAAATCCCCTAGGGAAAAAGACAGTAGCAGACCGCGCTAGCCTTGAAACGGAGAAGCACCTAGGGATAGACAAGCGAGGCAAGAGGCAGGTAGCGAGGTAGCGGCGGAAACTACCGAGGGAGAAAGGCCCTACTAACACGCCATCATGAAGTAGCCGAAGATACAACATCTTAGGTGTCCCAAAAGCAAGCGGGGCGCTTGGAAGACCTCGGGACGGGAGCCGAACAACCCCCCCCCGTTTTCCTAAGGCGACAACATAGACCGGGAAACAGTGTTCAATGGCGAACCATTGAAAACTGAGAGGCCACGGCAAAGGTAGAACGAGACCAAAAACGGAGCAAACGCGGAAGCAAGACCCGTAAGAAACGCACGGAGAAAAGAAAGAGGTGTCGCGGGGCGGCGCGGGGTGACGCAGAGCAGATGGCGCCGCGTGTCGGACGAAAACAAACAAAGAAAAACGGAAAAGGTGCCGCGGTTTTTTTGTTTAGGTTAAAACCCGGCCCGCCAATGACGGAGACAAAGAAACCGTCGGGGTAACAAAGTCACACACGGTAAGGTAAAGAATTTTCCAAAGTCAGCTTTCACATATTTTATTAAAATACAACACCCCACAGCATAAGAAGAATAAAATAATAGACACACTCAAACTCAACCAATAGCATGTTTATTATAGTATGATACTACAAGAAACAGAAACAGGATACAAAAGCAAAGGCATCCAAAAGCACGCAACACGTGCGGCAATGGCTGCCTTTGTTACCTATTTTACCGCCTATACAGATCACATGACCGCATCGGCGGTATTTTTAGTGTGGGTTATAAAAAAAGGTTTAAAAAGGAATACACAATAAAAGATCTCCGACGGGTGTAAAAAGTCGCCGTGTATTCCGTCCAAATAGAGCGTTATAAATCAAGATTATAATCCAGTAAGTAATATATCCAGATAGGATTGGTTATAGTAGTAGGAGTATTCCGTATTGAGACGACAACAGTCCAGTATCAAATATCTCAGATAATTTGGCATGCAAACACAGAGCGCGATGTACACGCGTTCCGTTTTGTATGGCAGCCAAAACGGAATTGAGGAAGAGTGAAGGTCGACGGGTGTGACCGGGGTCACGGTCGAGTCCATTCTATTTCCCTTTTAGGGGGCAAACTGGTTTTCCCCCCCCCCCCCATTTTGGCATTTCACTTCTCAGAAGGAAAATGCATATGTCAGACCTTCTGAGGAGGGAGACTATAGCTCTGGAGCTCTACAGCTCTATGAGGCAGTCCGTCAGGAGCTCCACAAAATTGGAGTCCTTATTACTTGAAAGGCCTGGTTTTGGTATGACATGTAATTAATTGAGCCTTGGTGAGCTCCTAAATGAATCCAGGCGAGTTATTAACAGAGCTCCTTTATTTTCATAAATAAGGCTGATTGTTTCAGTCAACATTGGGTGTAAAGGAAATCAGTTCAGTGTAATGATTTGTGTAAGATTTTGCTCTGCTTTCTGATTATCTTTTGTATTATCATTATTTTATATTCACACTGATTTTATTATTATATGCTTTTTGCATTCAATGATTATATATACTTATGGTGATACAAGTAAATGTACATTCTGGTAAAATGCAGGGCTCCTTGGAAATCCCAGTGCTGTGTCACTGATGAAGGTGCTACCCCTTGACTAAAGAAAGCTTAAATAAAAAATAAATAATACTATCAACTTACCCATATAAACTCTAACAATAGCATCCAACACACAAATCTATACTGAGCAGGCGTCTGTATAAGCATTAGCTCGTTGGTCGGCGAATTTCGTCCGCACCCCACAATGTCCAATGGACTATAAGGTTCGTTGCTCTCTATCCCAAACACATGGCGGTTCCATGGTTGATTAACACCCCGTCCTACCGATACCAGCACTGATAAAAACAAGAAATTTTGAAGTCATACAATTGATTGTTTATGACCATGCATCATTATACATTTGTCTAACTTGTCAATACAGACAGCATATGATTATAATATCATAGATTCCTTTATGGATTCACACCAGTAATAACATGAGAAACAGGTAAGTCCAGCCCAACTGCAAATGAGGTGGTTTTTTTCGCCTAAGTATACCCTAAAAACTGAGAGAAATGGCGAGATCTGGGTTGCAAATCATGGTTGCTATCAATATTAAGTATAAAATCTGTAGGAATATCAAAAAAAGTTGTCATTGATATGTTATTTTGATCCGACAAACCAATTTTAACCCTATTCTTACAGGGAAGACCTGACTGAAAAAGTGCTGTGACCTCCAGGGTCCACGGTGCATGCTAGTCTTCACGGTCCAGTAGCTCGAAAATTTTGGGGATAACTACCTAATTTCATGATTGATTGGGTAGGAGATATGATGATCTTCAAGCAGAATATTAGCTTTAAGGTCTGAGATGTTCCATTGAGGAGAAAATGATGTTTTCATCTCGCCCATTTGTACAGGAACGAATGGGACCAGTATTTAGTGGTGTGAAACCTATATATAGGATTCACACCAGTAATAACATGAGAAACAGGTAAGTCCAGCCCCCACTGCAAATGAAGTGGGTTTTTTTTTGGTGACCCTCGCCTAAGTATACCCTAAAAACTGAGAGAAATGGCGAGATCTGGGTTGCAAATCATGGTTGCTATCAATATTAAGTATAAAATCTGTAGGAATATCAAAAAAAGGTTGTCCTTGATATGTTATTTTGATCCGACAAACCAATTTTAACCGTATTCTTACAGGGAACACCTGACTGAAAAAGTGCTGTGACCTCCAGGGTCCACGGTGCATGCTAGTCTTCACGGTCCAGTAGCTCGAAAATTTTGGGGATAACTACCTAATTTCATGATTGATTGGGTAGGAGATATGATGATCTTCAAGCAGAATGTTAGCTTTAAGGTCTGAGATGTTCCATTGAGGAGAAAATGACGTTTTTCATCTCGCCCATTTGTACAGGAACAAATGGGACCAGTATTTAGTGGTGTGAAACCATAATGTGCATAATTATAATAGATGGATCAGACATTACAGAAGGATGACCAAATTTAATTAGATAAAATTTTCATCTTGATTGAATAACCTTGACACTAATACCCCATCTGTAAAGCTACATGCCAATACTTCAATCAATTTGATATCAGAACAAAAAGTAAGAATACTATTTGAAATTAATATTGGTCAGCCAAAATAGGGCCACTTTTTGCTCATAACATCCAGACATAACACTTTTTAGCTCTACTATTCACAGGGCAAATGAAAAAATAGTAGCTTTCTTCAGAGACCAAAATTTAGACCACTTCCAGCAAAATCTGGCATTCTGGGAATGAGGCCATTAGTGATCAGGCCATGGATCTTTAACTATCCATCTGGCTATATCAGCTATCAAGTTGGCTATGGGTTTTGATGTGTTTGGATACTCAAGATTACCTGTATACTTAAAGAAGAATAAAGCCATAAGTGTTTAACATGAAGGACAACTCCATCTTGTAAAACAGCCCAGGCATTTAACAGCAGCAAATGGGCACATTTTACTCCTACATGGCATCAACAATTTTCATCTGATGGACCAAAAACTGAGGGATTGAAGGCATATGTAGCTTTCATTCTAGTTTACAAGCTTGCCACCCACTCCAATTTATTTGACTTTGTTCATAATATAGATGACTAACCTGCAATGTACTATAGTGGGATGGTCTACCCCGACTCTGTTTTGTCTGACTCTGAAGACAAAATCCAGGAAGTCTGAAGGATCATCAGGCACGCCATGGTCTGGCCACGCTATGTACTGCATCTGTAATACCTTCCGCTGCTCTCTCGTCTGAATATTGAATAGACAACGATTATTCAATTATGAACAATAAATTAGTAAATCGTGGTATTTATGTCAAATTCCTGTATCAGAAATAAAGGTTGGATGAGAAAAATGGCAAGTATCAATATGAATACACATTCCTGCAGGTCAAAAGGAAAACATGTCCCTACAGTATACAAAATGACTTCAACATTAGTCAAACCATCATTTGACCCCTACATGGACCATTTGACTCCCTACATGACATTTTGATCCTAACTGACATTTGACCTTCAAAAGCTTGGCACTTTTGCATCACCCTAACCAAGGATTACTGTCATAAGTTTATTTAAGATTTAACTTGAAATGAGAGGGAGTTTACATGAATTTGACACATTTAGCTTTAAAAATTTAAAAATTTACCAGGACATGACCCTCATTGACCTTATGACCTTTGCCCTAAAATACCTTGACACCACTGTTATCACCCTACTCAAAAGATTGTCACTAAGCATTTCACTCAGCATTCATTGGTCCCCATCTGAATCAATGGGTGGGGAGACATCTGGTTTTGTTTACAATCGAGTCACGTTTTGAATACATCACGCCCATCATGTGCTTTGTGAGTGAAGATTGTCTCAAGTCATCCTGTTGAAATGAGCATTCTCACAGCCATGCAACTGATAAGACAGAAGGCAAACTACTATCACTGCACCAGTAGGTTATAATTTGATGGCAAAGTGCTGCCGTTTGTTAATGCAAGGCCCAAACTGCTGTTCCTGTCCTTTGAACATCGACTAACACCCTCTCCAAACAATGTCCGGGGCATATTTACTCTTTCTTTAAATGAAAATTCGCTTCTAATTTTCACAACTCTCACATGCCGACCCTTGGCCAAAACCAGGTTGTACCCGCATATATTAAGTGGGACACATCAGGACCAAACTTTTGAGTATGTGTGTAAACTTTTGGATTCATCCCACCTGGACCCATTTCCACCCCCCCCCCCTCGTTTCCTTCACCTGTGTAATACTCCGTCCCTCTCCGCCCATGCGGGCTGTCTCTCCCAGGCCCCCTGTGACCTTTCAGGTCGGTGGCTCGTTCCTCTTCTGTCCCAGCTTGGCCCGCGCGTCCCTTGTGCCCTTCCTGGTTTCCCTCCCCGTTCCTTCTTGTGCCCCGCCTCTTCTTCCTCTTGTCTACGTTCTCCCCCCTTCCGCTCCCTGTCGTCGCTTGCACAAAACCCAAACCCACGGGTCTCCCCTTTCCCGTCCCTCCTAGGGCCCACAACAAAGTCGTGCACCACCCCCCCCCAGCCCCAACTACGTCCAGCACGGCACCAAGCAGCCCATAACCCCCCAGCACCCACACACCAGACGAACAATAGGCGATGCCCTTCGACCCTGCGCACAACCGACCTTCCTTGCAAACGTTTAACAGAACCACCAAAGAGTCCACCACCCAACCCACACAACCCCCCGTGTCGCTACTGCCACGCTCACCCCCACCGCACGGGGTGTGCAGTTCCCGTTTGTCAGCGCCATACTTGGGCCCCCACTAGGCACCCCTTGGAAGCCAAGAACCCACCCATCTTTGACTTGACCCCCCGGAACACCCCCACCCCGCAGTATCATGCATCCACCCCTTTATCACCCACCATCCCTGTCTGGGACAACACGCGACCCACCCCCCCCCAAACCACCAGACCACCCCCTTGTATTTCATCCCCCAGAGCCTTGGCCCTCTCTGCCAACCCCCGCAAACAACACATCGCAACAGATAGTAACCAAGACATCGGCTTACCGACATCACTCGATCAATCACACGTTACGGTTCGGGCACCTTGTGTGTACTTGCTGCTGGCACGCTTGTATCAGCTTCTGTGCTTACGCGTGTATTAGAATTAAAGAATAAAGAGCATACACCACTTGTCAATGCTCTCTATTTGACGGTGTGGAATAATAGTTAACTGGGATTGGTAGCAGCAGCAGTAAGATAGAAAACTTGTCGACAGTTTATCACCCCTTCCCCTTCTATGGTTGTTAGATAACTATAATGTGATTGTTGTGTTCCAACACCATGCTCCCGAACTCTGCCCCCGTCTTGGCCTGGACCCTGGCAGCTCCATCTTGGTTCTCTCTTTTGGCCTTTGGGGCTCTCCTCTGTAACAAGCCCCTCCTCTTCCGCCTTGCCCGTCTGTCCCCCCCCCCCCCCCCCCCCTTCCCCGGTTCATCCGCGCTCCCGCCTGTTGCGCCCTTTGCCTCCTGCTCTGCACACCCCGACAATACCACCCTGGCCGGCACCCAGTCACCTAAACAAAAACCGCCTCCTTTTGGAGTCTAAATTTCTTGTTTGAACACCCCATTATAATGCAACGAAGCCTCCACCCCCATACCATAGAGGCCAACCCACACCCACCAAGATCTGCACACAACGTCCAATCAACGACAGACTGACGAGTATTGGGTGAAAACCTGATAAAGCGAACCCGCTCACCCCAAAATGACGCAGCCCCACCCTGCACACGATCTGAAGAAATGCTACAAAAACAAGAAAAATGCTACGACAAAAAAAAACATACACACATCCCCGGAATGAGAGTTATCTGCCGTCACGGTTTGTGAATGGGGCCAAAGGTCACATGAGGGACACCAAGGCAAAAAATGAGGTCACCAACGTGTCACCACCCCACCCCACCCCGCCCCCTCCTTGTCCACCAATTAATCATTATAGCCCTTGCGGAACTCATACGACATGCATTATAGTAAAGGGTTAACATTTTGACCACAGGACACACACACAACAGTACACAGACATCGCCAGAGGAATCCCTAGGTGACTCCGGCAATTCTTCATACGAAACAAAAACAGTTCACTGTTTAAATTCAATCGGATTCAAGGTAACTTATACTTTGTTCATCACGAATGGGAAAAAAATATTTGGCTTTTGTTTCTTCCGCACGTGAAAGTAATTAAGTTTTACAAACATGATTCTGCCACAAGTGTTGTGCGTCGTTGCGACATCATGCACTGCGTTCTGCTGGGTGTGTTGCTTGCAATGGCACTCACATGTTATATAAGCAATTGCGGTGTTGAAGAATCATTGCCTATTTGGTGAAGAGTATAGGAGTCAATTGACCAGGTAGTATTATTTAACAATACAGAATTGGCAATTACATATTGATTCTCAAGCTTTGTACACTTTTAGTCAGCATCTTGGAAGATGGGAACCAGTAATGTGGGGTATGGTAAAGTTGCACAAGTTCAACCATTCCTGAGAGGTAACTTCAACCTCTGACCAAAAAAAAATGTTATCTTTTTGTATTTTTTTAGTTCCTGAAGATTCATTCATCATATTTCACAACGCATTACAATGTTATTGCATACCTGATAAGATTTGCATTGATTGATTAAGTACCATTCTCTGTTCCTTTAATACCACCCTTGTATCATCATCTGTACAAAAAAGTACAGGTTAATCAATTAATGTACTACAACAAAATATGAAGAGAAATTCAGATGAGTGTTAATACATATAGAAGCATTATTTTGCATTAGTTACACAGAGGGCTATCCGATGTTGTGTCCTGTACTGGTGCCGATGGGACAGATTGTATCATATTCAGATATAATGTGTGAAAACTGCAGGAGAGATCTATATTCTTATTGACTGCTAGTTGATGGTAGTGGACATAACTGCTACATTGTGCCATCTGGCATGCTTTTGGCAACTTTTAAAAAGCGTTTCGTCAGCAACTTACAAACCATAGCTTTTTTTTGTTTTAAATATGTTTTTAAAGATATTGATGTGACAGATGCTACGTTGAGTAACATCTTCAAAACTGGATGTCGCATTATAGGGAAAATTCTTTAATCCAAAATTCTAAATAATCTCACTCAAAGATCATTGTCACCAAGCTTCTTAATTGAAAACTAGCATTTGACCTTAGCAAATGAGGTCTCAGAATAGGCCAACTTTACATTTTGACCATGGATCCACACAACACTTTAGGCCACTTAACAGTTTGACAAGACACACAGAGGACTGAGCTCATTTTAGTTCCCATCTTGAACTTGTTCGGCAGAGAGATGAGTGTGTGACGTGATTGCAGGAGGGAATTCACAGAAAGAATTTGTATTATGCCACCATCCTATGAATTGGCAGCCTCAGCCTCCATAGAATAAACTATGTTGAAGGATGTAGTGGCAAAATACTGAAATCATCCCGGGATTCACTTCAGCATATTTGGTATTTCCTTTCTGAACTCTTTACCAAGACTTGTTACCACTGAATCAACTCACAACAGCACAATGAGCATACCGAGATTGGTCACTTCCCTCCTTTAACAAATTTGACTTTGGAGTTCTGACAAGTAAATAAACAAACCGCTACTGATTTTAAATTTTCAGAGGGGATATTCCTACTCCAATTGCAGTCATCAACACCTGTTAGCAATGCCCGGTCATGAAATGAAAAATTGATTCTTGTTAATGTACACAACACTGTATGATGTCATACTGTGATACAACATACTCGGCATTTACGAAATGGAGGGTAAAAGTTGTTCTACGTCTGACCGAGGTCTAAGTAGTACCAAATCATTCAATGGTTGATTGGGCAAGGAGGTAGGTGTTGCAAGTGTTATAGTATGGAGCAGATTGACCTTGGTTTGCAAGAATTTTCCCAAAAATCATCAAAATTCTTAACAGGTGAAGAAGTCTTGGCCGGGAAGCCCCTTCAAAATTCAAACATGCATTTCTCTTTGACAGTAAATTTAAATTGTGGTTCAAATCAAAAATCCAATGTTGATTGTTATGGACAGGGAATCAACTTTCACACACAGACAGACACACATACTATTGGCAGCCCTGCCATATAAGCCTGATTTAGGGGATCTGAATGAACAAATGAGGACAAATGTCAGGACTGTTGGCACATGCACACAGCCGTAATTAAATGAACATATCAGGGTTAATGTCAGGACTGTGGGCACATGCATAGAGCTCTGCCATCTAACCTGTTGGATGGTTCTGAATGAACACATCAGGATAAATGTCAGGACGTGGGACACCGGCATACACAGTCTGACTTTACCCTGTTTTGGTGGCTTAATGTCAGGACTGTGAAATCTGCACCAAAGTCCTCTTTCCCAGATAAGGCCCCTTCTCCCCAGGAATCCCCTTCACCAAACAATACTAAGTTACACGGAGTAAAGGCTGTGAATGTCCTTAAAAACTTCACCCCCACCGACAGAAAAATATTCAACAATCAGCTTGAATTTTCTGAATACTTACATGGTGCAATGTCCCTATACCTATTCTTGGCTATGTTTTGAGGTTCTCTGCATGCGTTCATAGTCATCCCAGGCTTCTTCCGATCTAATTGCTGGAAAAGATTCAAATTATGACACAAACCTGTATGACACATAACCTGACTCTTAATGATTATTTTCATAGCTGAGTGGTGGTGAAGCCAAAACAAAATCATCATATCCTGTGATCTGGGAACATTTCAAAAGTAGAGGGAATTTTTTGGATGATTTTTTACATATTTGAGAGTTCATTTGAAAGATTGTCCTAAATTCTGTAGCTGTGAGACAACAACTTTAAGCATTTCTTGAAAATTAAAGACACTATCAGGGTTTACCCGAAAGAGTCAAAATATTTGAAATTTGCAGGAATAACTTCAAAGTAACAGATAACTTCTAGAGTTCTCATAACTTACTTTTTCCAACTGAAGAATTGACAGAAAGGATGAAAACGGCAGCGTTCAAAGATACGAATCTCCATTCAGCTAAGTGTTGTAGTAAGTGTCCGTACGGACATTAATGACTAAATATCCGATTTTGTCCTTATTAGCTTGCTTCTGGTTCTATTATTTGTAGGGTATGCTAGGATACCTATACTTATTACAAACATGCAAAACTCTGATTTTTGACGTTTTTTTTAGATTTTCTGATTTAGCAAATCAATGTGCCTTTAATACTACTAATTGTGACAAATTCAACAGTCTCTACAAAATAATTTGTCTACTTTCATGCTATATTCACATCCCAAGGTATGCACTTCAAAGGGGCTGACCATAATATTGACTCTGACAGTCTATACAATTCTTTCTGGGACAGACTGTAACATATATCGACATCCAATGTGTGAATCCGAAAGAACATCGCACCCTGCAACACAATGTATCATTGGTTTATTTAATTTTCACAATATAACTCTGTATTTCATTGTAGTTTTATACGGTGTGAGTACTGAGTATCTGAGACTTACTTGTGCTAATTGTAGCTGAGACATCTGTTCAACCAACCTAAACACACGCACACACACACAAATGCATGTGCAGATCAACACACGCACAAACACACACATAAAACGCACTCCCATACACCACTCCTACTTGCGTAAACCAGCAACCAAGGTCTTCAATGCCTCCCTTGTGTATATCTGAACTCAAAATCAGAGTTCTTTGTCAAAGCAAGGAACCCACTTGAACATTTTACTAACTAATGTATCATCAATGTAGACAATTTGTTCCCATTCCTGTGTGGTGTCTATATATAGTTGTACAGCAATCAATGTTCACCAATATTTCTGAATAACAAAGCTTCCCTTAATAAACTGAAAAAACTCACTATTTACCTCGAATTGTTGTAGCACTGTGCCACACTCCAAGCCTTCTGTAGCAGCATAATAGACTCCGCTAATGCGTTGTTCTCAGGGACACCATTCGGCACCCTGGGACTTTTCTGGAATATACTGGAAGATTGGCTCCTCTTCAACTTCTTCTCCAACATATACTGAAGGAACACAGACACAAAACTGACTCAACAGCTAATACGGCTATGTGTTATGCTTTTATTAGTCTTCCCTTCTTCTAGTCAGTTAATGTTATTTAGTTCTTTTTCTTTTGATGCCTTTAACCGGCTCTTGGCATGTGGTATGACTGTGGGCACAAGATTTTGCAGAATTGTGTGACTGTGAACCCAGTCTTTACCTCTCTCACTGTGTCTTAAAGCAATAGACCAGTTCCTAGACATTTTAGAATAGTAGCCAGCTACATACCTCCTCAGGTTCTATCACTGTGCCATGTTCGAAGTTCATTGACTATTCGTTTGTAGTTCGGGTTAGGTGGATTAATGAATTTTCTTCCGCCCGAGTAGATATCGATCCAGGCATCCATCTACATGATCACATAGGCTTGTATTCTAAAAGGGAGTCTACCTTTAGACCCGGGTTGAAACCATGGTTATGCCAATTGGAAGTTGATTCGTAGTTACTGTTGCCGCGCGCGTCAGATTTATACGCCGCATCCGAAATTTCATTATTTCACTTCATTCAGTATTTAATATTAACTTCAAATATTCACGCACAGATGGTTATAGAAACCGTCGCAAATTGCTTTGCACATCGTATTTCATGAAAAGTGTCATTGCGCTTATTCCCTGTATTGCTTATTCCCTCGTCAAATGCTAACTTGCCTAAGTAACGGAATTTCACGCGCAATGTCTATAGGCAATACCGCAGTATCGCAACGGAGCGTAGCGTTGTAGAGTTTGCATGATCGTTCTGTTGGGCGATTGCAATGAGACGTTTCTCCTGCAATCGATGCTATATTAAACGAGTGGCGTTTTCATCTGCGGTATTCCCGGGGGCCGGTATGTAACTAATATTCTTTTTGATGTGTTGAAAGTAAAGATGAATTATTTACCCCTTCGATTGTATAGCGTGATTGAAATTTATTGAAAGAATATTGACCAATGATCACAATCAGTTTGCAGGCGGTTCAAAATTCACCAACCTTGGCTTGTCAATGTGCAGTGTGTGTTTTGTTACTTGTTATGCGGACTAGAAATGGAATAAATATGGACGGGTGCTGTAGCGGGTCATGTGCTGCATGGAAATAAAACCAGAAACAAAAGGGTTTAGGGTTGGATGGTATTTCTTTTATACTACTATGCGGGGATCAATGCAGTGTATGTAATGTATCCACCAGTGGATCTTCTGCGACCCCTACGCAAAACGTCCACTAGGGAAACTGCGCAACGGGGGCGCAGAAAATCCACAGTCGAAGTCTCAGCGCACGATGTTGTATAATAATGAAAAACATAAACAGATATATAAGAGAATCCATTACCGTGAAGCTTGTGAAAACCCCCGTTCCCTATAAGCGACGTGCCTGGAGTATTTTCGCGTCCGTGCGCGGAAACAACCGGAGAGGATTACCTGCGCATCGTGCGCTGAAAACCCCGTTCCTATAAGCGACGGTGTTGGAGTTTGGATATTCCGCGCAAGGACGCAGGGAACCACCGGAGGATTACCGGCGCTCTCGTGCGCTAAAACACCCGTTCTTATAAGCGAAGGTGGAGTATTTCTGCGTCCGGGCGTGGACAATCCACCCGGGAGGATTACTGCGCACTCGTGCGCTGAAACACCCGTTCCTATAAGCGACGGTTGAGTATTGGTTGCTGGAGATTCAGCGCACGGACGCATGGATCCACCGGAGGATTACCGGCGCACGGGTGCGCTGAAACCCACGTTCTTTATAAGCGACGGTGGAGTATTTCCGCCACGAAGGGTTCCTGGCATCAGCGGGCCCTTACTATATTTGTTTTGAATATATATCGTAATGGGTCTGAACCTATATAGAACTTAGCGAGAAATTGAACGTTTTTTTCCCTATAAGCGACGGTGGAGTATTTCGCGCAGGACGCCAGGGAATCCACCGGAGGATATAATTATGGTGTTCGTCTTTGAACCTTCAATCAACTCATAATTAATCCACCGCTCCCTGGCGGGTCTCTGCGAACATTGTGTGCAAATCAAGGCAAAAATAAAACCAAAATAAAAAAAAAAAAGAAGATAAATACAATTTCCTTCATTTCCTCCTTTCTACCTCTACTCTCCTCTAATGTTATTGTTCTTCAATACTTCTTATCGTGTCATGTGTGAGTTATTTTACTTAAACAAACTCGATAAACAATTATTTAAATTATTTTTATATTCGTTGGATTTTTCGATCTAATAGTAAACGAAAACAAAAGAAATAACACAAAAACAAAAAAAGGAAAAAGGAGTAAAGAAAAAAGGAAGAAAACTTCTGTTTGTTATTTGAAGCGCTTGAATTGTTTATCCGTGTACGGTAAAAAGACGGCCACATTTTAATTTGGCATGGTACGGGAATTACCCGTCCGAGTTGCTATGACTACTCCAGATGTTCAACCAATCAGAAAAGGCTCCAACTGTCGGCATGGACGTTTGCTACCACAAAACAGTACTTTGCCGCAATTTCAGCGTGGTTGTGGTCCGCAGTGTTGCTTGTTAAAAATGCAAGTTAGAACGTAATTTACATTGCAATGTACGGTTTATTTAGAAAGGAAATTATGTCAAAGATGTTAATATGTAAATTTTTTTTTTAATCATGTTAATGAAGGAATCTTTTCATATTGTTCTTTTTAATCTGAAACTTCGGCTAATTATTTTTAGTTGTTTCATAGAGTTGTAAAAATTCATTTAATATTTCCCCCCAAACCAAACAAAACCCAATAAACACACCCCCAAACAAAAAAAAAAAACCAAAAAAAAAAACCCCCCCCCCCCCCCCCCAAAAACCATAAAAAACAAAAAAAACAAACACCCCCCCCCCCCCCAAAAAAAAAAAAAGCAAATAAAGAGGATGTATTATATAATCTCCTAACAACGGATGTTCGCCGACACCCATATTTACCCGTCACATTGAAAAAAGAACGATTGGAAAAGTTAAACGTAAAAGCATAGGCTATACACTCTGTCTGGAGGAAGTGTGACATGGCAAACATTATAGTACAATTCCTATAGCAAATAACGGATTATTTTGATTTCGGAATACCGGCCGAACAGAACCTTTTCAATTTATGAGAATACGAACTTTTGTGAGCTTTGGACTAGCGAAAAACCCTTTTTTTAAAATTCGAAAATGACACTTTCGGAATAGACAAACCCTATTTCAGGAGAACTTTTCACGTTCCTCGAATAATTGGAAAGAAAAAGTTCTCCTAAACTCCCAATTATCAACAGTTATTATCCAAAAATATGACAAAAGACCCGGATACCAATGTGGATGTTGGCCGATTGCTTAGGTGCAGAGGAGACCCACCTAAGACGTACCAATTTGTAAGCGCTACAAAACGACCTGTCAATCAATATGTCAATAAACCTGTGGATGATAAATAATAGGCCCTATGTTAATTGTATAGGTTTTTAAAAATGTGAATTGTTTATTATTTAGCTCCCACTTCTGGTAAAATTTGCTTTTGTATTATGCGACATTTTTGTGAAAATTAAAACGTCCATATATCAAAATTACCAAAATGTCGTTAAAACTGGTAATTCTCAGCATCATGATCATTACCATCACATGAGGTTTAAGGTATGTGCACGAGATGATAGTCATAGGCCTAAGTAATATATTATAATATTACAGTAATATAACCATCGGAGGCTTACAATGTGTATTTTTATGAATGGGAGATCTTAAAATAAAGGCCGCCGGAAGGACTCTATTGAAGAAGAGAGGCGAGGAAAAAAAACCCTGCAGATTTTAGTAATGTGAACAAGATTCAGGGACAACACAGAAACGTTTGGGGCCATATGAGGGACTAAGGGTAAGCGCGGTCCAAGGCCATGCACAGTATACTTGTAAGTATACAACTTCAACCAAGTTAGATGCCAATGCTCGTGTACAAAAATTCGCCGTCGGAATTACTATAGGCGGTTTTTGTATATGCGCGTAACATGTTAGGGTATCAAAATCATCAAAAATACAAAATTAGGGATTGCCTTTCACGTCGAAATTACGTGTTTAGGGGGTGATATTTTGAATACTTGTATGTATGTATGTATGTATATGTATGTATATGTATGTATGTATATGGCCAATTCTCACGAAAATGACGCCGAATGGGTTCTTGATAAAAAGGATAAACATATTTTGTCACAAATTTTGTTCTCTATGCAATTTTAACATGGTATATGTGTCAATGATAAAGGGGAGACAAAATGCGAACACCTCCTCTCAGAATTTTGTAAGCAGGCTTGCAAACATTTGTGTGTCAAAAGAATAGGGTTTATTACGTAGCAAAAATGAAAATCCAGGGAAATCAAGAATACATTTCCATCAGAGAACCTATAGGCCCACCTCTAATTTTGTTATATAAGACGATGTTTGAATAAGTAATGATTTGACAGTACATGAAAAATAAGTTTGTTTATTACGTTATCAGTTAAAGTTAAAAAGCCAACAACAAAATTCATGCGTTTTAATCAGGAACTCAAAAAATATTTTGAATTGTGTGAAGTCACTTATCAGGTGGTCAAATCCAGACAAACTGTAATGGGTATTTGATTGTCCACAATGTAACAAAACCAACAGTTGCCTATCAGTGGATAACGTAATAAACTAAATGACGCTAAATAACGTAATAAACACCTTTGTGCACCCTACATTGACCAGGCAGTACATATCTTGAGTTTCATGTTATGTTTGTGATGAGGGATGAAATGAATAGTTTACTTACCTTA